>CAUG01000526.1:63790-91132 GCA_000442785.1 Papiliotrema flavescens NRRL Y-50378
ACCCAAACATCAAGGCTTGACCGCACCGACCCCTTCCTTGTACCCCAAAACCCTCAGACCTGCCTTTCACTCTTGAGTTCCTACTTCCATCATTCGACTTTCCGGTCCCACACGTCTCTGACCATCGCCTCCAAAGAACCACCAGCTGACCACTCTCCCTCCTTATTGCCAATCTCCACCATGACCCTCCTCGACTACCTGCACGGATCACAAAACCCCATCGCCGCTCCCGATTCTCCCGACGCGCAGCCCGAAGTCGCCGCCTCTATCGACACGGCCGAGACCAAGACTGAGGCTGTCGAGGCCACTCCTGCCGCTGATGTCGCCGAGGCGTCTACTACCGACGCTCCCGCTGCCCCTGCCGTCCTCGCTGCTGACCCCACCCCGGAGCCCGCTGTCGAGGTGAGCCCGTCCGCCCCTTCAGCGCGCCCTTACTAACACCAGGTCACCAAGCAGCCCACGGTTACCCATGCCGAGCTAGGCAACGCACACACCGAGACCGAACCGGCCACCAAGGTCGATGGCACCACCGCCGCCGCCGCCGAGACCACCGAGACTCCCGAGGTTGAGACTGCTCCCGCCGCCGCAGCCGACGAGTCCAAGCCCGCCGAGGTTAAAACGGAGGAGAAGAAGACCACTGCCAAGGTTTGTGTTGTACATTTGCCCTGCCACTTGCCTCTGACCCGCAGGAGAAGGTCGAGAAGACCAAGGCCGAGGGCAAGGGCTTCTTCGCCAAGTTCTTCGGATCCAAGGACAAGTCGCCCAAGAAGGAGAAGAAGGTCAAGACCCCTAAGGTGAGCGTGATTGTCGCGAGACCGACCTCGAGAATGTGCCCCTGACGACAGGTCGAGAAGACTGAGGCCGCCGCGACTGAGACTGCGCCCGCGACAGAGGCCGCCGCCGAGTCGTCCGAGACCCCCGCCGCTGCCGAGTCGGCTGAAGCTCCTGCCGTCGAGACCGAGGCGAAGCCAGAAGTCCTTGCCGTGGCCGCCGCCGAGCCAGCTGCTGTCGAGGCACCAGTCGCCGAGTCGTCGTCTACACCCGCCGTCGCCGCCGTTGCCGCTGAGACGGAGGCCGTCAAGGAGACGTGTGTTGGATTGTCAATCGGCATGAACTTGAGCTAATCCGCAGCGAGACCACTCCCGCCGCCGCCGCTGCCGAGGCCGGACCCGCCGCCGAGCCGGAAGCCACTCCCGCTGCCACCGAGACCAAGGTGGGGGCAACTGCCGAGAAGAAGGAGGAGTCGGTAGGTGCTCACTGCTGGTGTTTCCGAGTTATCGTTGACACGCAGCCCAAGGCGCTCAAGGCTGGCCGACGGCTGTCCACCCGCTTCATCAGCGGTATCAAGAACTTTGGCAAGAAGGACCACCCCGCCGCCAAAGAGGAGAAGAAGGAAGCGACCGAGACTCCGGCCACCGAGGAGACTCCCGCTGCCGTGGCCGACGAGGCGCCCAAGCTCGAGAAGCCAATCCCGGCCGAGCCATTGAAGATCGAGGAGGTGAGTCGAGCGGCAAATTTGACGGACTGCTGCTGACTCAAGCCATCTGAGGCCAAGGCAACCCCTTCGACTGCTCCACCCGCCGCGCCAGTTGTCGCCGCCACCGCCTAGATCTGTTGCATCCTCCCCGTAGCGCTCGCTTTCCCCCCTTCCCTCTGTGTATAATTCCGACGAGCCTTCCGACCGATGACGACCTTTTCTTTAATCAAGCGGTGGATAGACCTGGCCCGCTTCCGACACAACGAGCTTCCGAGCGGCTCGCCCCAGCGCCTGCTCAGCTCTGCCCTGCCATGCAGCAACGACATTCTTCACTCTTCGCTTCTCTTACCTTGTTTCAGACCGTAGCCGTGTTGCTGCATGAGCCGTGCTCTTCTCTGTGCGCTCGGATGCGCTCCGTAGTGCCGCAGATGAGGGCGGACTTGTAGGCGGTATTGGACGTGTTCTTCGATGCATGATGATACCGAGCGTGTGCTTTGACCTGACTGATCGCGGAAGGTTAGACAGAGGCAAGACCAACGTTACGGACGCGTGACCTGTGCTGCTTGGGTGGGCAGGAAACGGGAGCAATTCCGGCCGGGTGGAGGTTGAGCTGAAGATGACTGAGATTTCGGCGACTTGTATCGCTGTACCTTGCTTCTATCATCGACATGTCGGCTCGGACAGCTATCAGATTCGCTTTCTCCGGAGCTTTGAGATCGGCAGGACCATCGAGGTACGCCTCGATCGCGCCTGTCGTGTCCCGGGCATCGGTGCCCGTCCGGTCCTTCTCAAGCACGAAGCGCGCCTTCGCAGAGGTCCTCCCCGGTCCGGCCGTGAGCCAGACTAACCGTGCGTGTTGTGGTCCTTTGACTCGACTGACCAGGGCACGCCAGAAGACCGCTCTGACATGCAGGAGCAGAGGCAACCCTCCGGCGGTTCTGGAAGACGGTACACGTCTCGCAGGATGCGAACGGTACGTCGCGAGCTGTCTGCGACCTGCTGTGCATCGGCCGCGGGCGGGGCGGGACGATGGGCCGACTGACGTACAGGCGACTATTTCGTCTTGCTCGATAAGCGGAATCTGAAGACGCCGTCGGGCACGCGACTGGTCATTCCGAAGAGCAAGAAGGTCATGGCGCTGCTGATCGCGCACGAGTGGCAGATCCAGGACGAGGTGCTGAAGCAGCACGCATTGCCCATGGTGCGTTGCGCAACCTGTCTGCACCCCGTCGATGAATCCGGGAGGACGCGCTGTCGGAACGGCTGTTGATGGCAGACGTCGCTGGCTTCGCGGGCGCTGGACGGGATGAACGACGAGACGATCCGGGCGGGAGTGATTGACGCGCTGTTCAAGTACCTGGAGACGGATACGATCTTGTGCGTTCCACGGTTTGGGCTGTGTTCTACAAGCCTGATGACGACAGGTTCAAAGACGAGACGCCGCGGGCGCTCGTGCGCCAGCAGAAAGAACACTGGGACCCGCTCTTTGAGTGGACGGAGAAAGTTCTAGGGGCGAAGCTGAAGGTTGCGGACGGATTTGCGCCCGCGAAGCAGGACGCAGAGGCGGTGGAAAACCTGCGGAAGATAGTGGACACGTTCGATGCGTGGCAGCTGGCTGGTGAGTCGTCAATCAATCCTACCGATCCCCAGCAGTGCTCGCAGTTGCTCGCAGTTGGGCTTGATGCTGACTATCAGCGTTCGAGCGCGCAGTATACGCCTCGAAATCCTTCGTGATTGGCCTGGCGCTGATCACGGGCCGGCTGAACGCCGACGACGCGGCGCACGCGGCGCAGGTGGAAGTCCGTAGCCAGATTGAGCAATGGGGAGAGGTCGAGGATAGTGAGTGTGGACCTTTCCCTGCTCTTGCCTTGAATGGTCTGACCACAGCGCACGACGTCGACTACGTGGACATCCGCCGCGCACTGGGCAGCGTCGCATGCTCGCTCATCAGCGTGTAGGTCTGCCAGTGACCATCGATAGGCTCATCACGCAACGTATAGATCACAACATACATGATGCGACATGATAATCCTCCTCCGATCGAGTCTGGACAGAGCACCCACCTCGCCTGCTTGTATATTACGAACCTACAAAACCTTCTGACGGGCGAGAGCATCGCGATGCGACAGCCCTCTATTGCCCCACTTGTCTGTGCCTGCGTATCGGCATTCACTTCTGACCGCTACCCCTGTACCTCTCCTTCTGCTTCATTGCCCACTTCCGCCGCTCCTCTTCCTCCTCGTCCATCAATCCCAGTACCAGCTCCTCCGGGCCGCCGTCTTCCTCGACTGCCCTCGCGTACTCTTCCTCCCAGCCTACCGCCCACTCATCGTCGTCGCCCTCCCCGCTCGACTCGGTGTTCGTGGCAGGCATGAGCGCCGAAGACGGACTCGATGCCTCGCCATCGTCTTCATGTTCCTGCGCCGCAAAGATCGTCTCCTCCTCAAACGACAGTCCATTGTGCGCCGCCATGCTCGCGCGCCTGCGTGCGCGGGTATGCTGTGCCCGAGCATACTCCCGTCGTACTCGGTCGACCCCCTCGCCCAGCCCGGCGGTCACTTGCCGGATGGGGATGGTACGCCAACGGCTCGCACCCGGGTGACCATTGGGCAAACCGGGTATCTCCCCATTTGACGGTGACTCGATCATTGAGTGTAGCGCTGACAGGAGCGGCTCGTCGAAGGACATGACCTCGGGCGAAGTCGGCCGCGCCTCGACTTGAGGGCGGTATACGAGCCGCTTTGTCCGCGCCTCGGGATCCATAATGGACAGCGGGGAGAAGTCGTCGATGGGCCGGGCGGCGAAGAAGTCGACTTGCGCCGAAAGGTATATCGTGCCGGGCAGAATATGCGGGTGCGTGCAGTATGTGTGGATCTCTCCATATGCAAGACTACTTGTCAGCCACCTTGGCAGTCCCTCGTTGATCAAAGACATACCTGGACTTGGAGTGGTCGGATTCCCGTTTGCCAATGCGAGACGCCAGTAGCACGGGGCCGATGAGATCAGCGTCCAGTGGCACAAGCCACCTTGCTTTCACCGCCTTCTTGACCTCCAGATCAGAACCCTCGCCGAACGCCTTGGTGCGCATCATTTCAGTCAGAGCGCTCGCTCGACGCTGGCCAGCGACAAGCTTTGAAGAAGCGACTGGGATGGGCACCGCCCGTAGCGTCAAACGAGATAGCTCAATTTGTGCAAGAATAGGCCTGAAGGTCACGACATCGTGGCAAACAGCCCCGTTGTCAAGCGGGTGAACGCGGAGATCGGCAAACGCAAAGTGCCCGGGCCCTTCACTGCGCGTTGTCGGATCCAGTTCGTTCGGCAAGTCCAAGTGCGGCGAACGAAGCCGCGTTGAGGCAGAGATGACGGTGGATAAGGGGTAGAGGTGCTGCGGGTTGGTGTTGCGGGGATTCACATGGCTTTGGGAGGAAGCCGGACCGCCGGTGGGATTGATGGGGAAGACATCTGTGATTAGCTAAGCTCAGCTTAGACGTCCTGGCGCGCTCACGGATAGTGCCCTTGCCAGTTCCGACTCCGATCCATCGACCGTCTTTGCTCCAGTTGACTTCGCAGACAGAACCAGACGTGTTTCCCCGGCGCAGGTCGTACAAATGCCACACCTCTCCGCCCACCGCAGCGGGAACGGCACCCGTAGCGCCATGCGGGTTGATTTCGAAGATGTGCTGGATCCGTCCATCAGCCGGCGCAACCAAAAGCTGCGTTCCCGTCGCGTTGAACGAAAGGAAGGATATCGCCTGGTTATCACGGACCTGTCCCGGACTTGCAGGGTAATGGATGTGGGACTGCAACGGAGGGTGAAGCCCGCCTCGAGGTGCCCGGAAATGCGCGATGACAGCGAGACTCGTGCCGGTCTCGTTGGCAGCGTCAGGGGCGTCAGGTCTCCGCCGGGCAGAGACGTCCACGATCTGGACCCATTCCCCAGTAGTCTCCGCCGGTGGCGCAATCGACTCCTCCAATACACTGGACTCCTCGAGACTTCGCGATTCAGTATCTCCGTCGTCCCTTTCCTCGTCAGCGAGAGATCCGGACGCCTCCGCGGGGGCACTGCGAGCGAGGCGGCTGTTGCGCGCTTGATTCGCAGCTCGAGCTCCGAGCTTGATTCCGGCCCATACGCCCCTGGCAACCCCGCCTCCGATCTCAACCGCTGAAGAAAGTAGCGCGCCTTGCGTGCTTTCGGTGCTTGCGCGAGAATGATTGCCAGGGGCTGTCACGCTCCCAGATGACGGCCGTGCTCGAGTGGTAGACCGAGCGGTGACCAAACTGCCCACGCCTTCAGGACCCGGCCGGCTGGGAACTGCGGAGGTAGCGAAAGCTAACAGCCGGCCGGAGAGCGCCATGACGGGGAGTGATGTAGTCTGATCAACCGGCAGGGGAGTAATCGTCGGATGCAGAGGTTGGAGGGTCGAGGGGTCAAGTATATGTATAGCGGGTGTTGGATGCGACGCGGACTAGAGAGGTCAGCCTCTTACTGGCACTGTCCGCATTCTGGTACTCACGATAGCGATTGCCCGCGGTGAGACCGCCAAGCCGGCGGAGGCACCGAAGCCCAATGACACATGCTTGATCGCCGTGCCCGAGCGTAATGAGACGATCACGAAAGCGAGAGAGCCCTGCAAGGACTTGCGCTGAGAGATGAGGGTACTGCTGGTCAGAAATCGACATCCCTTGCCGAGAAGGACGTACATGAGCGCTACGACTGGGCCATGTTTTCTCCAGATCGGCCCATCGATCAACAAGCGAGCCGATAAGACTCTGCCTTGACCGACGATCACGTCTGCGCCTTCCAAGGCGGACTGCGAGGTCGAATCATCGTAGGAGATGACAGGAAGACTGAAAACTTGAGCAGGAGCCGGGAATGATTCCTGGACATGCGGGTCGTCCGGGATCACGCTCGAATCGAAACGGAAGATCTGCAACGCATGCAGGGGAGTGGAGACCAGCAACAGCCGACTGAAATTAGCATACGGATCGTTGGGGATCGTCATACGCCGCTGCGCACCTTTTGCCGTGACCATCGCCCAAATCCGCCTCTTGCCATACACCCCGTGGTGTCTCTGCTGCCGAGAATGAAGCTTCTTTCGTGGGAGAGGTCGGGAGGAGACCTTTGAGGGCGAGGCCAGATAGCGAGGGTAGATGGGAGAGGATAGGCGACAAGAGGCCTTTTGACGCATCACTGCGTCGTTAGTCCTGATCAATACCGGAGTTTGGGACCCACTTGACGTCTATAGCTGCCGGTTAGCGAATGCTGACAGGGAGGACGGTGGTGCTTACGGATGCAGTTACGCCCTGATCCCGCCGGCCTAGGCCTCCGTCGACGACCCGACACATCCCCGCCGCCGGAACCTTTACGCTCATTGACGACATGGTCCGACAGAGGCATGAGATGTCTCTCGACTGGGCCGGGGGTGGGTTGGTGTCGACTATGTTCGTGTGCGGTGTGGACGTGGGACGTTGGGCTAGACGAAGGTCTGTGGTCGGGATCTGATGGGACGTGTGCGAAGGCTGGGCGTCAGAAAGGGCATATATACGATGAGCGGCTATGACGACGCACGGTGGACCGTTCAAAGGAGATGATGGGGTAGTAACGGGTCGTATTCCGAAGGCGACCGGGAATACGATTGGTGCAACGATCTCGGTCGCTTGTATCGGTCGCTTGTATTGATGCGTGGCTTGCGATGAGGGAGTGCTTCGAGTGGATCTATGTACAAGACAAGGTGAGGATGTCACCGGGTCCGGATTACTGGGTGGTAGGACCGTTGCAGCAAGGGTGGACCGAGGGTGGGTGGCAACGCGTCAGATCTACGGGACAAGGTCGGAGATGGCAAGTGACGGAAGTGGTATCGCGGTGAATGGCAGCTGTGTCTGGGCTCGCTGAATGTCAACAGGACAAAGAAGAGGTGTAAAGATGCGAGGCCAGGAGCAATGACAAAGCCAGTCATGCATCCATGGTCAACCTTGCCCCACCCTTCCCATTCCGCCGCGGTGGTCGCCCGGACGCCATCGTTATCGTGCCCGAGTCGGTACTCATCAACAACAGATGATGACGTTGAACCCTGCGCAAATCGCCCGATGCGGCAATTTCTCTCCTCGGCAAGACCCGGCGTTCACTTCCCGGCGCGTCGGGCGTTTGCCACTGGACGCGTCGGGTACTCACCTCTATCCTGCGCCCACGACATTGTGTCCTCTGCTCATGACGAACCCCTTGAGCCGCGCCGCTCGCTGTCATTGTCCAGTCAGGAGGTCTTCTCGCATGAAAGAGCCTTCTTTGAGCACACACAAGAAAGTAGTCGTGGAGAACGCGCTAAAAGTGGCAAACAACGCCTGACCCCGCCACTCTGTATCTTTGAGCTGCGCGCTCGCTCGGCACGTCGAGGCAGGCTCAGCAGTAGACAAACATGAAAGCAGTCCAAGAATCGGAGTCATCGTTGGAACCTGCGCCAAACGCTTTATGTGAAAGATGTGATTGCATACATATGAGACTACTATAGTCGAACAAGAAACATGAAAGATCCCCTGGTTTGCACGCAAACCCTGCACCACTTCCCCCTGCTTCTCATTCTTCTCGTCTCCCTTATCTTGGTGGCCCGTAGATGGGCACCAGCGTTACCCCGCTGACCACCCCGTCGCCATGAGCGAATCAGGCGACTAGTGGACGAAGCCACCCTCTCCGGCGGCGGCGTTCCTCTCGTTCGCCTTGAACTCGTCGACCTTGGTGGTCTTGAACTGTCGGGCAGGGACGCGCTCCTCGAAAAGAATGTCGAGCTCTCCGTAAGATCGACCCTTGGGCTCGGGGAGTCGGAAGTAGGTCCAGACGAGACCGCAAAGACCGGTTCCGGCCCAGAGGTATCCAGACTTGGGTCCCCAGTTCCAGGCGGTGGGGTTGAGCATGTAAGGGTTGAGGATACCGACAACGACACCACCGAGGTTGTACAAGTTTCGGGCGAGGACGACAGTCTTGGACCTGAGTCGGGTGGATCCCATCTCGGCGACGAGCGAGTAGCAGACGGGGCCGATGGAGATGTCGTAGACGAAGGTGAAGGTGATGAGGAGACCGCCGATAGCGTTTCGGGTGGCGTCGGAGGCCTTGATTGTGCCGAGGACACCGGTGAGGATCATGATGCAGACGAGGATGACCTGGCCGTAGAGGTAGATGTCACGTCGGCCGAAGGGTCGCATGAGAAACCAAGACGAGACGGTTCCGACACCGCCGACGACGAACATGATCAAGTTGAGGGTCGAGGCGGTGTTGGCGGGGAGACCGGCGGACTCGAAGAAGTAGGTGGCCATTCCCATGAGCGGGGATCCGGAGATGGTCTGAATGAGCCAGACGACACAGGCGATCTCGGTTCGTCGGAGGTTGACGCCCTTGAAGCAGTCGAAGAACGAAGATCCGACCTCGGCCTCCTTCTCGAGTTCGTTGGTGTGGTGCATCATGGCGACCTGCTGCTTGGCGTACTCGTGGCCGGCATTGTGGGTGAGTCGGAGAATGGCTCGCTCGGCGTCCTCGAATCGTCCCTTTCGGGTGAGCCACCAAGGGGACTCGGGGGCGAGCATGATACCGATGAAGATGGGGACGGGCCAGATCCACTGAACCGCGAAGGGGATCTTGTAGGCCCACTCGGTCGTGTTGTCGATGAGCGCCCTGTTAACACCGGAGCAGATGATCTGGCCGATGACCCAGCAGAGGTTGACGTAAGTGGTGAGGAACGGTCGGATCTGGATAGGCATGACCTCGGCGGCGTAGGAGACGGTCATCGTCTGGAAAGTACCCCACGGGAAACCGAGGAGAAGGTAGGCGGCGAGGAGCATTTGCAGGTTGGCGGCGAAGAATTGCATGAACAGGAGACCAGTGAGGGCGACAATGGCGATGAGCATCGTGGGTCGGTAGCCGTACTTCTCGGAAGCCCATCCAGTGATCTGGAGACCGAGGATCTGTCCGACCTGGACCGAGACCGAGAGACCAGTCTGCCATCGGGCCGGGATCTGGTACTTGCCGTCGCCGGAGGGCTCTCCGAATCGCTTGGCGAAGGACTGGTTCGAGTAGAACTGACCCAGGAGGAGCGTGTCGTAACCTTCCATGATAATGGCACTGCATCGTCAGCTCGGCGCTGTGGCGGAAGGCAGCCATTGGGACTCACGCGGAGAAGACGATGGAGAACATGACACCGTATCGGTACTTGCTCAGAGCAGCCCGGACGGACGACTCCTTCTGGCCCTGGACGGCGACCTGGGCATCGTGGATGTAGGTGCCAAAGTCTTGGGCGATGACGTCCTTTCCGGCGTTGGGGCCGAGCTGCTCGACGTGGACATTGTCCTCGGCGTAGAGGTTCTTGACATCCTTCTCGTCGACGATGTTCGACATGGTGGGTGATATGGTGATGGGGCTCTTCCTTCTAGTCGAGGCGGGGCTCTGCGGGTCGCTTTGCAGTCGAGTCGAGGACTAGTGGTGATCGAAGAGGATAAGGAGGGGACCCAACAGCATCTTGACTCTGGGTTATATACTTGTCTAGTCCTCAATGGGCCTTCCTCAGCGTATGAACGACGCATATTCGTGAGGGGCGTTTTCCGGAGGGCCCAATTGCCGAGCGGGGTCTCCTCGGGAAACGGGGAGTGGGCGAAGGGCCAGCATGCTCCTGGATCAGAGTCAGTGCCTGGCAAAGACGGGCCAGGAGTCGTACGTCTCAGGCCAGGTGGGGCATGGTGATCACGCGGCGATGTGTACAGGGCACGACCAGAGGAAGGGAGCAGCCTGTCTGATGGACCGGAAAGACCATTGAATCACACGCTGTCTCGGCGAGACTTCGGTGTTTGCCTGGGGCGGTCACATGCCGAGCGACCATCGACGATTGGTCAATTCCAGGCACAGGCGACTTATCCCGCTTGCTTCCAAGCCAGACTGCATACTCCGGCTTGCCGTAGCTCCTCCGGCGTCCGCTGGCCCAGACCGGAGTTGCGCCGAGTACGTGCTACCTGGCCTTCAATGCCGCCACGGGGATGACGAATAGGTGGTAGATCATGCTTCCCATGAGTCTATTTCTTCATCCTCGTCCCCATTCTCGCGCGGTTGCTCCGGCCGATGCGACGCCGAGGACCCGTCGAGCCCCGCTCAGCCCTCAACCCGGCGACGGCACGTCGCGATGTGACTGCTTCGACGAGTCAGATGACCCGGCACCGGCGGGGCTCTTTACGTTCCGATCGGAACAAGGTAGTGCGCGAGCACTGGCCGGCAGACCGTTTCGGCATCGATCCACTAGCCTGGGATCGTCCGGTGATAATTTGCTCGCCAAGCACGACTCCACCCCGCTGTTGGCCCGTCGGGGAACCGTCCTCACACGTATCCGTCCCTACGTTACCGGACGAATTGCAGCTGACCAGATGAGCGCCACTGCGCTTAGCATGGGGAGGAGAGTCCACTGCCCCGGGCCGCGTAAGAACTTCAATGATGCGAAATCAGTAGCATCCGAGCGCGTGACATGGTCAGCTGGACAACGACGATGTTACAAACTTCATCGCTAGTGAGGCTCGACTCATGCTTTCAACGACATGAGGCGTCCGTCGAGGCGTGCTTTATGCTTGTGCCTCGACGAGGTGATCGACAATGGTCGGGCGATCGAGCTGCATGTCGATCGGCTGCAAGCGCGGTGGTGCGGACGTCTCCAAAATTGACCCGACGCACAACATGGACCTGACGCATAACTTGGCACACGCCTCATGTAGCGATTATGCATCATCGATCACAAGAATGGTCATAAATGCTCGGTCAACAACCCATTGAGGACCTTGCGACTTTCCTCGATATTACCACGAGGCAGTGTCCCCACGAGATGCGCCGCATACGCGATGATCCCCGTACAGCGATTCTTGTTGGGAAGACCCGTATCCTCATTGTTACTCAGATGCCTGTCCAGATACGCCAGCGCGTCACGTCTGGCCAAAGAAGGTTCGATGTCAATCGAGTGCCTACGACCTGTTGTGGAAGCCGTCACGTACGGCGCGACCAATGCTTCCTGGCCTTCTATGGCAGAAGTGTAAGACCATATCAAGACTAGGGTGAGTCTCGGATGACCCGTCATGACGTACTGGCTGAGATGTACTGGTCATCGTCAGCACTTGGCATAATTAAGACCTACAGTGCACCAGGGAATGACACTCGGCGTCGTTCGATAAAGGCTCTCGTCTATATCGTTGAATATCCTTCGCAGAGCTGGAAGATCAGCGGCCTAGTCAGGAAGTCCGATTCACCCTTCATGGCCACGTTGACGGCGTAGAACGCATCTCGCGATTTTGCCCATAGATTGACATATGTATTCGCGGCAAACCATTCGCCCGGCGATATGGGTCTCGCAGCGACGCCTGTGTGTCAGCAGGGTAAGATCACCGTAATATCACCGAAGCGTACTGGAAGCGCCCGCAAATATCCGTATTTTCTCAGTTTCAGTCATCAGGAGCATCATGCCTGAGCATTCAGCACAAAGGGTTACCGCGACTAGAGCAGATTACTCACCGAGATATCCAAATGTAATGCCCGCTTGGTGTACGGCCGTATTTTTCGGTTCAGGTATCTGGGCCTCTTCGTGCGCTGTCCAAACGGTGAAAGCTCGCTTGAAAGAGTCTTTCCACTGACTGATCTTGCTATCGCCAACCATTGATAGATCGCCCAGGTCCCTCCACAGTAGTGTCCAAGAGACTGAGATGAGGCCATGGAGGAGTATCCAGCGTAGCTCGTGATTTGCCTGAAAGGCTATAATGCCCTTTCCTGCTAAGTCTCGAAGCGCTGTGCGGAATGTGGGGACGTCGCTGGATGACAAGTGAGCAGTCTGCCAGCTGACGGGGTCGGGGGCAGACCACGCGCCGGATGCGTCGGGAAAGGGAATCTCGATGACAAAGCAGTGGATCTATCTGTCAGCCAAGGACCGTACGAGGAACCCTACCAGGAGATAATGTCTGGAATCAGCTAGGTCCCGCCGGACTCGTGGTGAGCTCACCGGAACAACGCTGCATTCTCAGTATCCATCATAAACGCATACCATCCCAATCTCGTACGTTCTTCCACCGCAACCCAATCGAGCCACCTCCGGAGTGGATCTGCGGATATGGGTTGACGCTCCGCTGAGAAACTACCCTTAGCGCCCAAGCCCGAGTTGACCATGTTGTCTCACTTTGGGATGAAGACACCCGACAGCCGAGCCAGCGTGATGGCAGGGGAATGGAATATCTGCGAAATGTCATGCTGTTTGAGAGAACAGTATGATCGGGAAAAGTAATTGAGCTGGAGAATCGTTTGCAGACTCGCAATGTCTAGGCGGGGATCTTCCTCCACTCGCTGACTATCAACAAGTATCCCACCGAGAGCGGAGAGAGACTCACCTCGAATATCCTGTCGCGCAACCTTTTCACCAACCGGGCCGAGAGATCCAAACACTTGGTGTCCGCGGTGAACGCGGTTCCAATGCAAATGATGGTGAGGAGCAGATCGGGGGGCAACGATCGATAACCAAGTGACGGGTAGTGAATAATGGGGTACAAAGGGTAAAAGTGTCTACGTGTCAGTCATGGTATCGCATCTCTACTCACAGAAAGTAGAGCTCGATGAAGAGTGTCATCCTGCTCAGAGTGAACAGACTGTCCATCTCGCTACGCAGGGGTCCCTGCTCGTCAGCATGCCACGCAACCGACACCCACTTCATACATGTCAAGCATTTGTCCCCTTATCACATCATTGACGACCAACGTGGCCTCCGGCAAAGTCCAGCTGAGAGGTATGAGGGTGGACTGCAACGTGATTCGAGGTGGTTGAAGAGGGGGGTTTCGAGTATTGCCGGGGTGGAATTCTATCGGGGTGATGGGTGCGACAGGTCGAACATTGTATGACAGTCCGGTGGGCGATACATTCTCGACATGATCTCCGTGCGAGAAGGGAGCTGTATCATGGAGGCTTTGTACCGTGTCACCGACGTCGTGCTGGAATAGCCAGTCCAAGATATCGTCCACGTTTTCCCCGCCCGCTGGGTTGCTCGTTTCTGCCGCTGGTGGGATCGCAAAGTCGTCCCATTGTATAGCAGGGGCAAGTGTAGCGTCCAGGGAGGACGGATCGCTGGTGATAGCCGTGGAGGGTTGGGAGGGTGGAAGACTGGATCTGGGGGCAGCGGATATCCTTCGACGCTTTCTACTAGGCTCAACGACATGATCTGTGTCGGAGCCTTTGCATGATTCCCGGAGATGTTTTCTCAGCACATCCTGTCGCTGGAATGTCTTCCCACACTGAATACAGGTGATATTTGGCTTGTCATCTGGACTGTTAATACCAATCCCATCCTGCCCACTCACGATTCAAGGCATGGCGCTCGAGGTAATCTCTCCTCGAGTATGCCTTGTCACACTTGTCGCAGCTAAACATCCGCCCTGCGGAGACGCCTGTCGCAGCGAAAGAGGGATGCCGCTCACAATTGACCAAGTGGAGACGAAAACACTCGAGTGGGCAGGGGTGGATGGGCCATGCATGGTGATGCCCATCCCCTTATCTACACTCTTGAATCACTGATTGCGACACACCCGCCCACCGACTTGTGAGGGATGTTTTCATATCCGACGGCTCGCAAATCACCCATTTCCAATCCCCTCTCTGTGTCTGTCCACTGAGGGGCGGCACATATCGCGATAACGACAACCCTTTGTCCATACTTGTAGTCTGGTGTACCGAGGCAGACATGCAGCGAGCGGTCAAAGGTCACGACGGCCGAGCTCTTGCAAACGAAGTCCCCCCGGCCTGCACCGAAAATGACAGTCACACCAGCTACCGCTCCACCGTCCCATGTCAGACTCCCCTCGGGAGATCCGATGCCTACGATCGGACTTGGATGCTGGCAGAGTACAGATGATGAGCTCGTCCCCGCAGTCAAGCACGCCTTGGAAGTAGGCTACAGGCACATTGACGGGGCAACGATCTACGGAAACGAGGAAGCTCTTGGGAAAGGCATCAAGGCCAGCGGTGTCGATCGAAAGGACATCTGGGTGACGACCAAGTTATGGAACAGTGCGTGATGCCTGTCGCATGATATATTGGCTAAATGAGTAGCCGAACATGATCCAAAGGATGTGTTGCCCGCACTCAAAGCTTCTCTCGCCCGACTCGACCTGGACTATGTGGATCTATGGCTGATGCACTATCCAGCCGTGAGTCCGGCCCTCGATCCTCGCTGATCGCAGGCGAATCAGGGGAATGAAATCGGCAAGATCCAAGCTCTCGACATCCCGTATACCGAAACTTGGACAGCCATGGAAGAATGCGTAGATCTTGGATTGGCGAGGAACATCGGAGTTTCCAGTGAGTCTTGACATGGTTTGTGAAATCGAAGCTGAACATTTAGACTTCTCGCAGATCGAAATGGAGAAGCTATTGGGGAGCTGCCGGATTCGACCCGCCCTTCATCAAATGGAGAAGCACTGTTACCTTCCTCAGAGAGCGTTCATGGAGTTCCACCGCCGTGCGGGCGTCCATGTCACCGCTTACTCCCCGCTTGGCAACACAAACCCATCCTTCGCTGATCGGGATGGTCTCCCTCCGATCCTTTCGAACGCGACGGTCAAAGCCGTCGCGGCAAAGTACGGCATCTCACCTGCGAACGTTCTGATCAGTTTGCAGCTTTCTGTGAGTGGTCAAGTATGCGCGTGCTCACAATCATAGGAAGGATGTTCAGTGTTGCCCAAATCCGTCAGCCCCAAACGTATCACGGAGAATCTCAAGACCGTCTTGCTGAATCCGGAAGACATCTCCGCAATCAACGACTCCTGTGAGGGCTTGCGAAAGAGGTACTGTGATTTCGGTCATATCACGATGTACAACTTCTACGACGGACTCGATGACAACAACTAGCCGTATACATACATTGGTACTACTGCGAAATGCAGTCTACCTGACAACTTGTTCAGTGATATGAAGACTGCCCGTAAAAGTACATGATCGTGCGATCCCCCTAATCTCGGCCGAGTCTCAGTCACCTTGTCTGTCGGGATGAGGGATGCATTCTAAGAGCGAAAGGGGTCTGTCACGTCTCCCTGCTGTCTCAACGTGGCGTTCTCGAGCCGGCTGTCTGCATTGTCCACACGGGTATACGGAACCGCTTGATGCCCAAAACTAATTCCTTGTGTGCATCGCGAATGAACCCAGATACGAGAAAAGACTACAAAAACGGTCAAGGTGGTTTCTATATATGTCACTATCCACCAGCACGTTGATGCGGAAACTGTGATACGACTTTCTGCTGAGAGTGGGTTTTCGGGGAAGGAACTAGACTGTGAGAATCTGCACGTCGCCCTCGGCTGCCTTCAGATCATCGGCTGCCTTGACATCCTTGCCCTCCTCCGACTCCGTTACAGGGGTTGCACCGCCAACAGAGTTGTAAAACTTCTCATCGTCCTGACATTAGCGCGCCACCCTCAATCCATGGATCGCCACTTACAAGGTAATCCAAGCCTTCTCCCAGGTGAGGCGGAGGAGAGATGAGGCAGATGCCGCCAAAAGTGACGAAGCCGAGAGTGATAGCCACGAGGAAAGAAATGTTGAACAGTTTGGTCCAATTGTTGACCGTTTTAGCGTCGATCAAGCTCATGATGAACCCTGGGCAGAACGGCCAAGCACTGAGAACGAAAGCCAAGATTCCGCGCCAGTGGAAACCGTTATGATACCAGTAGATTGACGAGGGTGTTCCGTTGTACAGGTCTTCGACCTTGAGCTTGCGTTTTCGAATGACGAGGTAATCGCAAAGCATGATACTGAATGTTAGCGCGAATCGGCTCGAAAGGGTCAAATCTCACCCAGTCATGGGCGCGATGAATACACCTAGTCCGGAAATGACATAGATGAAAATGGTAGCTGAAGCTAGGATTTGCCAAGGATTGGACGCGAGACCGAGCTGCTGATCAGCCAGGACTTTGATCCGTGAGGACCACTTACCGTGGCCAAAATGTATGCTCCACGTCTGATGTTGATGTACTTTGGCCAGAGTCCCGCCATGTCCATACCGGTAGACACCGAGTTGAGGAGGACGTTGATTGATAGTTGCGCCGCAGTGCATCCCAGACCGGCGAAAAAGACGGCGGCTCGGACTGCCGAGCTAGAGTTGTAGTAATCTTGAATGGCGCCTGGAATCAGTGAGTAATCTTGTGAGGATCAGAGTTGAGAGACGCACTGAGGAGGCCGATAGGGGACCAGATGATCTCTCCAAGGACCTGCGAAGAAGCAGAAGTAACGATGACCCCGACCAAGGCGCAAATGGTGATCATGAAAGGGGCGGCAAAGAGTTGCGACAACAGAGGATAGTGTCGTTTCTCAGAGTATCTGACCTGTCTCATTAGCAGCCACTTGTGGTATCAATCTCCGACGATTCACCCAATCGCTCTGACCAATCGTGCCAGATCCCCACGAGCTCAGAATACTGGTGATACCCAGCATCATGGAAAATGGGGTGGACGAGGCCGTGTTCTCCGCCTTGAACAATGGGCCGGCACCATGGGCCTTGGGTACTGCCCATGCGAGGAGACCAATCGATGTCGCACCGAAAGCGATGGAGGATACAATGAAAGGTCGTTGAAGTCGTTCGGGCGGGACCATAACCAGAGGAATGTACATGATATACCACAATAGGACTCCGACCAGGTCTTGTTGCGTGATGTGCGCTGACAAGGGGAGTGTCGAAGCTTGGTGCTTCCACGAGGGACTGAGCGCACCGAGCATCTAGTCGTCAGAGATGACGCTGCTACCCAGGGCAAAAGTCACATACGAGGCTGACCGCCTGACCACCCCAGTAAGACTGGATACCGAACCACCAGATACTGGTGAACACTCGAAGACAGACCGGCTTCATTATCAGCGAATGCGCATGTACGCAACAAAGCAGACCCACAAAGTAAGACCCCTTCATACCCCAGCTGACCCGACTGATGACAGTGAATCCGACATGGTGGATCTCACCAGGCATACCAGATACGACCGACAGTAGACCAGTGATGACCGCGCCGATGACCACACAGGCCATACTCTGTTGAGCGGTCAAACCATAGGCCAAGAGAGATGATCCGGTCGAGTATGCGGAGATGCAGAATCCGGAGACGAACCAATAGATCTAGCATGAGTACTCGCGCCGTTTCACCAGGATGCGCCAGACTAACCGCGAAACTCCATACTCGATAAGTCCTTCGATCCGGTGGGATGGGGATCAAATCTCGGTTAGTCCACCGATCATTGACATAACCCGCGTCTTCATCGACGGGACATTCGAGTCGTTTTAGAATCGCCTTGCTGAAAAGAGGCATGTTGAGATCGATCACAGGATCGGCAAGATGGGGGAATGGACCATGCAAGCGAGTGTTACATCGCACTTATAGAAATCGCTTTCGCTTGCATATCTTGACGGGTGGGGTTGTCCTTATCGGAACTACTGGGCGGGTGGGCTTGTCTTTATCGGGACTACTGAGCGGGTGGGCGGGTGCTCGGTGGGCAATCGGGCAATTCGGGTGGGCAGATTCGGGCTAACGTCTCCAACGCTCCTCTCCACTTAACCGGGGTCGTGCACTCTTGCCGATGTTTGACAAGTAGCTTTGGATTGACAAGTAGCTTTGAATAACCAAGCAGTCAGCAAGACCGTATCGAAGAACAAGATGCCCGCTCAAGATTACATGATCCCGTTCATCGACTTTGAGGAGTTTGGTGACGGTACTTCCGAGGTGCGCTGTGCGGTGACTTTATCGCTTTCGAAGCTGATGCTCAGCGCGCTCGAGAGATGGGCAAACAGTTTTACGGTGCTTGCAGAGATGTTGGATTTGCCTATCTCATCAACCACGGCATACCCCAACAAGAGATCGACGAGATGTTTAGCTGGAGCAAACGACTGTTTGAGCTGCCCAAGGAAGTCAAGATGACCGCGCCGCATCCTCCAGGTGGTGAACATCACCGGTAGGTGAACGACTACGCCACACAGCTTGTCTGATGAACAGAGGATACTCGGCTGTCGGGGTGGAGCAAGTCTCTCAGATGGTCTTTGACGAGGACAAGCTCGCCGAGATGCGTGGAAAGGGAGCGGATTTCAAGGAGAGCTATGACATGGGTGAGTCTCAGGACATTGTTGCGTTCTGACTGGACAGGTAATGAGAACTCGGAAGATCAGCCCAATATATGGCTGGATGAGAAATACCTGCCTGGATTCCGAGCAAAGTCGATGGATTTCTTTCAGCGATGTCGGACCACCCAGATGATGGTGTTAAAGGCTTTGGCCATTGGCATGCCAGGGGTTCCCGACGACTTCTTCGTTCCCTTCCACACTTTGGCCGACAACCAGCTCCGTCTACTACATTGTGGGTCGGACGTCCCGGCCGCAATACTGATGCCAGATCCCTCCGCGCCGAGGGAAGACTTTGATCAAGGTGAAAAGGGACGAATTAACGCGCACACCGACTTTTCGACCGGCACCATGCTGTTCCAAGACGACTGTGGGGGTTTAGAGGTCGAAGACAACGTGAGCATACGGCTGATACGGAGAGTATCGCTGACATTCAGCATCGGCCCGGAGTGTTCGTGCCTGCACCACCAGTCAAGGGAGCAATCATCTTCAACATTGGCGACTTTCTCATGCGGTGGTCCAACGACGAGCTGAAATCGACTCTGCATCGAGTCGTCGCACCCAGACCGAAATCACCAGAGGAAGTGATGACCCCAGAGCGATTCTCGATCCCATACGTAGGTCAGATCGAATCATCTCGAACGTTGATTGACGTTCAGTTCATTTCTGCTGATCCGGGACGTTTGATCGACGTAATGCCGGGTACATGGTGAGGCAGTCGCACTCAAGCTGAATAACACCACGCTTACCGTTAGGTCGGAGACCAGACCAAAGAAATATCGGCCCATCACTTCTCACGAATATACCAACATGCGAATGAACGCGACATATGTGGATGGCATCGCCAAGCTCAAGGGTAACGTAGTTTATTAGTCTTACTTTGTAGTGCAGATCTGCTTGACATTGCTGTCGCACCTGTAGACGCATGTGTCATTACTATGCATGTCCGTCTGTTACCTGATGGTTTTATCGTGGAAGTACGGCAAAGCCAGCTGGACCAAGTCGGGTACTCCCCGCCACTACCTCCCGTTCGATATATCTACATTGGCACTTGGCAGCTACTTCTTCGGCGCTCCAGCGCAGACAAACGACGCGATTCACCGGGTCCCATACTGTAAGGCTATACTCGAATGGTCGCTCTTGCAATCACTCCGTGCATCTTCTACATGAATGTGCTAATTCTAAGTGCCCATAGTCCTGCAGCGAGCGTGTTCATCGCGTCAATGCCAGGCCGAATCCCATCTCCTCACAAGTCACCAAATTCGTCGATGATGCTTGATGGCTCCACGTACGTGCCAATTGGCACATAGGGCATATCGTCGAAGCTACAAGGTTAGCAGTGATAAGAGCGGAACCGCCGGAAACGCACCCAAAGGCCCGCATGTCCCCGAGGCTTAGACCGCGTTCCGTGTCCGTCCACTGTGGAGCAGCAGTAATGCCAAGGACCACCACCTTCCGCCCGTATTTGTAGTCCGGGCTACCCATAGCTTGTCCGTTCTGAGCGTCTATGACGCAGATGAGATCGGGCACGGTGGCGATGATCTGGGCATCAGCTGCGCGGCTGATTAGGTTACTCACGGAGACCTTTCCATCGAGCTCGTGTTGGCAGTAGAGGTTCTCGTTCTTGAATGGGACTAATAGGTATCAGCGACTGCCCAAAACTCTCGCGACCCAAAACTCACTGGTCGCAGTTCCGCTGTAGACTTCGGATGCCGCGTCATCCTCTTGCTCGTCCCGCTTCAGAGCCGAAATTTGGACTTCTCCTATAGTGTGGCCCTTGAACGTTTTGCGCTCGACGCCTGTGATCTTGCCGGCAAACAGCACCTTCGCGGTCGATGGCCCGCCAACCGCATCGACTAGAACCTGGCCTATGTTGCCGATGTTGTGCTGTCGCTCGGCGAGCATGACGGCGCGGCCCAGTCGCCAGCTGAGCGATATGGTATTCTTGATCATGCCTCTTTTGCAGAACTCGATCGAGATAGGCTTGTACGCACAGCCCGCAAGGGTACCCACTCGTATGTCAGTCTTGCCCGACGGAACAGTGGAGGGCTTACTCTCGGTACAAGCGATGCGGGGTATAGAGTCCAGCTTGAGCTCGCCCGAGACCTCGGTAACGAACTACAGATTAGCTCGACGCTTTTCCCCGGCAACGGAGCTTACCATGCTGCTGCCGTCGCCGCTACAGAGCGCCAGCGGCAAGGTATTTTCAGAACCATTCCCAGAAGTGTCGTAAACGTTGGGCGTCGTTTGCCAAGCTATAGAGTCAGATCTGCACGCCCGGCTTACGCCATACCTGTAGGGTATGCGCGACCCTATTGTCAGCATGGCAGTCAAACAAAATCTCATGAGTACTCGCCATGAAGTCTCCGTCCAGGACGGGCAGGTCGAGCTGGCTGTCTGCGCCGCTCACAAGCTTCTTTCAGCTCTTGCTCTTTGCGTGCTGACTCACGTTGACGACCCCATTCGATCCTCCTATCTCAACGCCGGCCAGGGCCGCGACTTTGCCCTCAGCTCCGACAAACTTCCACAACTTGAGCAACGACTCGTTGTATCTGGCGTGAGTGACACCTTTCTCTGCTCCGCAACAGACCTACTCTTGTCCAACGAGCCTTTCGCTGATCACTTCCGGAGATCCAAAGCTACCGCCCCAGCCGACAAGCTGCTGCGACGCCAAAGACTTGTAGTCTACCACGCGGATCTTGGCGCCCGCTCGCACCAATTCTTGAGCCGCTAGTACGATCTGGTGTGGGTCCCCTCCGCCTCCGCAACCAAGGATGAATGCTCCGATACCGATCCATCTCAGGTCGATCTCGGAGATCAGCCATTCTCCCTTGATCACTTTGGGCCGGTATGCCAGAATATCCTCAGGATGCCAGGCGAGGTCCACCTTGTCCGCCGAATCGTTTTGCGCCGTAGAAGTGTGGTGATCAGCGTGCATGACACTGTCATCGATGAGGTCTTCGCGCTCGGATGAGATACCGTTCCACTCTCCAGCTGCCTTGACGAAGAACCGACATTGACCTTGCACGTAGGCGACGGGCAGCGTTTCCGACTCTACGATTGTCACCGACGCCGGCTCAGCTCCGGCGGCAATCGCTCGATCGATGGCTCTCTGCTCGACCTCTTGGCGAACTTCCTGCACGGACCTGGAGGAGACACCCTCTACCGCATCGATGGTGCCCGAGATCTGAGCGATGGCAGCCCCGACAGCGTTGGCGCACTCGCAGTGGGGCAGACGGTACACCTTGCTGACACCGGCCAAGACATCGGGGGCGAGCAAAGTACCTCCGCCAACCAGGTATACCGGAATGTCCTGCGCCGTGAGTAAGGGCAGTGAGGGGACGACTTACAGCAGACGATGTTTTCATCGAGTCCAGGGTAAGCTCCAACATGAGCTTAATCCTCGCCTTGGCGTCGTTGACCAGCGAGGGGTCGAGATGCGACACGAACTTTTCATCTCCAACATTGCTGACATCTCCTCCAGCGACTGCAATGTCGGTTGCTGTTAAGGTCTTCCCACCAAAGACCAATCCTTCTTCGATGAGCTTATAGCCGACAGAGGTCGGTCCAACTGAGACTCGTTTCTTGTCATCGTAGCGAACCAATGATCCTCCACCTAGACCGATACTGCGATGTTAGAGGTTACACTCAGAATGACCCACCTTGCGACTTGTGGCATAGCAAAATTGATCCTGACTCCGCAGAACTCGTGATGATTGGCGGCTTGTCTCGGGAATCCGCTTGGGCTACAGGTTCAGCCACAGTCTGTTCCCGTGCAGCGTGTCATCACTTACAGCAAGACTCCAACCTCAGTCTAGACGTTCAGCGATGACCAAACCGGCTTGACTCACCGTTGTTCCACCGATGTCGACCACAAGAGCCGTCTCTCGGCGCGCCTTCTTGTCACTTAGCTGAACTAGAAAGTTGGCGCCTCGCATCGAATTGGTCGGTCCCGAGCTGAAAGTCTTGATAGGCAGTCGAGCGGCCTGACTCAATGTAAGAAGCGTGCCATCGTTTCCGGTAACGAAGAATGGGCAGGGGAGTCCCATCTTGCGAGCCGCGGTCTGAAATCCACGGACTGTGGTGCTGGCGAAAGGCAGCAGTGAAGCGTTGAGGATGGTAGCATTCTCTCGTTCGAGGAGACCATAGTTTGCGACCTGCTTCGAGATGCTCGTTTGGATCCCAGGTATCACGCGTCGAACGATCGCCTCGACCTGTTCCTCCTGCTTGAGGTTGAAATCGATCGGAGCGTAGACGGCTGATATAGCTACACATCGTATGCCCTAAGGTAAGCTGTGAAGCGTCCCTCAACTTTCAAGATTCAAACCTGGGCAGCGATCTCTTCGCAAACGCGCTCGATTTGAGCGACATCGACCTCGAAGATCAGCAATTGTAGGCGTGCCCGAAACTCGACGCACCTCGGCAATCTGACTGCCGTCAATCTGCAATCCGCCGTTCACAAAGAAGTGTGGCCCTTGCAGCAGGGCACGCAGCTCGTATGGGAACCCCGCAAATGGCGGAGTCGATTGCGTGAAAGACCCGCATAGTCGAATGACTGCAACGCGTTCGAGATGGGTGGCCGATCGTTGAATAAGCGCGTTGACGAAATGGGTCGTCCCGATGTTTACCGATTGTATGTTCTCGCGTGGTATATGGGAAGCACGGTCGAGCACAGTCTCTATAGATTTCTGGACCCCCAAGGATACTTCGCTCGTCGTAGGCGTCTTTGTCGCAGCCAAAATGACTCGTTCCGCGCCTGGACTCAGATCGACCACGACCGCGTCGGTGTTGGTTCCGCCCACGTCGACACCGATTCGGATCTTGGATTGTACGATGGTCATGCTGGGTGAAGGATCAGGGGAACTGGTGCTATGCAGGGACTGGTCACCGACCCCGACATATAAGTAGTGCGCGTGCCCACCAGAATGGTTCACCTTGCCCACTTGAGTGGGTGGGCACCTTTCTCAATTGGTGAGTGGGCACCTTGCCCACTGGCCCATTCGAAAGAGCACTCATCGGGCATCCGTTGCTGCTATGCATGTCTCGCTGACTCCGAGGCCACTGTGATAGCAGCTTTGAAGTACCTGCCGAACATGAACTCCGCTCTTTCTGAGCCCATATTGGTATCAACCCGGTGGCACGTGCGGGAGGCGATTTTCGGCAAGGAGGATTTGCTCGACAAAGCTCGGGCGATCGAGCTGCTTGTCGATCGGCTGGGAGCTCAGGGGGTAGTCGCAAGGCCAGGTATTCAAGCACGTAAGCAGCGGACAATTGCGGGCCGCCCTGGGAGCCAGGATAGCGCCGGTCGAATGAGGCAAGTACAACACATTGTGCATCTATGCCTCATCTCCGTAATGTCAATTAAACGTGTTGACTCATCAACTTCTGTACCGTCATCAACGCCTGGTACCTGACGTCCGCATTCTCGTGCGCCATGAGCTCCATGACCTTGGTCTTGCCCCCGAGGTCCGTCACGGTCTGCTTGGCTTTATCGCCTCCGTGCCTGACGAAGCGACCCAGGTCGTGCGACGCAATCGCAAGGACATTCGGATCCCGGCTTTCCTTGAGCAGCTCCACCAGGCGCCTATCGTCAGCTCGCTCAGCGCACAGGCACCACAAACGCACTTGACCGCTTTGCCGCCATTCTCTTGCCCGATACGCAAGCCGTTCTCCTTCCAAAACTCCTCACTCTCGTGCGACGGGCTCCAGACCAGGTGGCCGGACTCGAGCTCGGACACGTATTCGTCATATGTCGTGAGGCCCTCCAGACGCGATGCCAGCTCGGTCTTGAGGTACTCCAGGTCCTCGACGACCTCTTCGTCGGACCACTTTCGTGATTGCAAAGAGGTGACAAAGGGAAGGAGCTTGGAAGTGAACATCGAAGGGATGTTTTGCGCCGGGGCGATGGTGAGGAGGTTCTGCAGGTGAGTGGCAAGCATGGCAGAGGAGCTTTTACGAACGCGAAGAGTTGCGACGACGACACGCTGCACTTTCTCCTTGACAGCTGCTTTCGCGACGCCGACCAGCAGGGCAATCACGTCGTACTTCCTGCACATCAGCATTGTCTTCCTGGATCCAACCCAATGGCCCACTTGTCCAGGCCTTCCGCAGCGACCCGCTCGAAACTCAGCTGCCAGAGCGAGCTGATGGCCCAGTATTGTGACTGCGGGTTCGGGTTCGTCTTCAGGCTCTTGACGAGGCTTGTAGTTAGCACGTGCCTCCTCCTGTGCGCGTCTGTCGACCCACCCCGAGATGCACTGCTCCTCCTCCCAGACGGCCAGACGGAACTGCTTCGTGCCCAACACGGCGCTCAACACCTGCGCCGCGACCTCCCACAGCGGCTGTCTTGAGCCGTTCAAGAGGCCTTGCAACGAGGCGAGCAAGGTCCCTGTCAGGTTGTACGGGAACGGCTTCGAGTCGGTCCTGCTGTAAGCGGGGGCTCCTCGGACCAGATATGTCTAGTAGTGGCAGCTTGACTCACGCAATGAGCAGCCCCAAGATGCGCAGACTAGCAAGCACCGCCAGCTCCTCCTCCATGCTCAGGCAGTTGATGAGCGGGCCGTACGGGTCATCCGGGTTCTCCGAAGTGCCGAGGGAGTGGAAGTGAGCAATAGTTCCCGGATCGGCAAGTATCATCTCGTTGATCGACACCAAGACGGCCTGGACGGTGTCCACGCGTTGCAGCTTTCGCAGCAGGTCGATGTACAGGCGGGCGTATTGTTGCCCTTGCGTAGCGAAGACGGACGAGCGCTGTGCTGGCGGCTACCATGAGCTGCATGATCAAGAGGAACGACATGCTCACGAGCTTTGCGAGCGCTTTGAGCAGAGACAGCTCATCGGCGGAGAGGAGCTTGGCGCGCTGATAGCCCTGCAAGAGTCAGTATGGGCTGAGGCACGTTGATAGCAGGGGCTCGAGAAGCGCACCTCCCACGGCACCGATTTCGACGAGATCTTGTTGCATTGGTCGTCCAGGTAGGGCGAGTAGAACGGAGGCGGAATGGGCGTGACTGTGGTTGTCATTCTGGAAGTGGGATGGCGTGTCGTCGTGTGCGATATCCCCTTTGATGGCGGTGACGATGAGTTGAGGTGGTGATGGCATGAGAGCCGGCGGGAGGCACCGGTCCCAGACCGGATATTGGCGGGGTACTCATTTACGATTTGCACCTCGCCACTCAACTATGTCAACTCGCCACTCGTACATAGACCATACTGCTTTCACCTCATACTTCTACGGCGTGGATATCATGACCACGCCGATATCTTTCGCTGTAAAACCGCCTCCGGCGGCTGCGTACCGACCAAGTCCGCTCGGCAACGGAAATGGAAGCGGACGGCGAGCTGGTCCGCCGTCTCGCCGGCTCTTCGAGCAAGGAGACGACGACGAAGACGATGACGACAGGCCACGAGGGTCTTCCAGCTCCAGGCGGCCGCGAGACGAGCGGGGTGAGACTCGAAAGGAGGAGCCGCTGGTGATTGCTGCGCTGCCAAACCGGGACTGGAGGGAGTCGTCTCGCCGCACACCAACGTACCGACCGGACGCTCGACAGGTGACTCGGGAGGACATGATCACGCATGAGCGGACGGGAGATGGGCCTCAACGCTCGGGAATCAGGCGGATCGTCAAGGAAGACGTCAAAATCGAGCAGGGCACGAACGAGCAACCGGCAATACAGGTCAAGCGGGAGGAAACGATCGAGGATGAACGATCAAGTACCGCTAGGACGACGACGACGACTCTCGACGTAAAGGCGGAGCCTTTGACCGAAGAGGAGAAGCTGCATCGGGAAGCGCTGGCTGCGCTGCTTGCAGGGAGATCGGAGAACGAGACGGAAGATGAACGGGCGCAGCGGGAGCTCCGAATCGAGATGCAGCAGAACAAGCTGAACCTGTCCGAGCAGGATGCTTTCAAGCGGGACATGAAGACGCTGCCATCTGAGGTTAGTGGTTCGAGCGATTTTCTCGACGCTTGGAGCACTGACGTCCAGTCAACATTAGACGACTACGAGACCATCCCCGTCTCCGCCTTTGGCTTGGCCATGGCGCGCGGAATGGGCTGGGATCCGAAGGGCAACGACAACACGACCGTCCACGAGCCGAAGCAGCGGCCACAGTTGCTCGGACTGGGAGCCACACCGATGGATTCTACCATCAAGCCCACCCACAACAAGTCGAAAAAGGACCGCCAGGCTGATCGGAATGCCAAGTCCGGCCGAGGCTTCGTTGCTACTAGCTTGCTCGTCAAGAAGGAGCGCGAGGGATCAGGTACACCCGTCGCCTTGCGGTCAGGCAGCCCCGGTGGCGATAAACGGGGCAGAGAGGAGGGGGACGGCCGGGAGGTCAAACGAGAACGTATGGACAGAGATCGAAACGGACGAGACCGAGACTACGACACGAGACGATACGAAACGGAAGAGGAAAGGGCTGAAAGGAAGGCGAAGGAGAGGGAGCGGGAATATGAGACGGAAGAACAACGGGCCCGTCGGAAAGCGCGAGAACGGGAGCGGGAGTACGAAACTGCGGAAGAGAGGGCGAAGCGGAAAGCCAGAGAAAGAGAGGGAGAGAGAGAGAGGGGCGGGGAGTATGAGACCGACGAGCAGAGGGCTCGTCGCAAAGCTAGAGAGAGGGAGAGGGAGCGGGACCGAGAGCGGGACAGGCGGAGATAACACCGCTGCGAGAGGACTTGTGATTGTCAGAGGCTGGGAGGGAAGGGGTGGGCAGGGGTGGGTTGCGGGG
>CAUG01000527.1:4923-31092 GCA_000442785.1 Papiliotrema flavescens NRRL Y-50378
TAGTACCTGAGAAGGAGGGACAGCGACCGCCACAAAACGTGGAATGAACGGTGAAATAGAGGTCGCCCCGTTCGGCCGCACGAGCGAGACTCTCCGCTGCTGCTGCCTCGCCAGGCTCGCTCGCTGTCATTTGCATCGTCGTCGTCGAAGCTATTACATCTCCCCACCACCCCAACTCATCCTCTCTACCCCGCACCATGTTCGCTACCCGACTCGCCCCCGCTCTCCGGTCCCTGCCCCGAACGACCCTGCGACGAGGATACGCCGATGTTGCCGACGGAAAGCTTTCGCTCTCGTTGGTCCTGCCGCACCAGGTTAGTTGGGTCGTTCTAGGTCGAGCGGAGTGAAAGGGGTTGTACGAGGAGACACGATTGCTTGGAGACAAGGCTCGAAGTAATGAGAAGCGGACCTGGAGGATGTCATGTGGACGAGAATTGCGGGTTTTGTGTGAACGCACTGTGAAGGAGAAGAATGCTGGGGATCATTGCGTGTCGACAAGATCCTGGGGGGCCAGATATGCCAGAGCGAAGGCTGGGGGTGTCCGAACATCAGCGTGAGGGCCAAGAGAGTGCAGGACAGCTACGTGGAGTGAGACGATAGAATGAATGTTCGGAGGACAAGAGTCAAGGAAGGCAGAGTTCACCGAATCGCGCAGGGAGAATCCGCGCTTCGTCCATTGCTCTCGATCTCCAACAATCATCACACTCCATGCCGGAGACGAAAGGCTAACAAGCAGTCTCTCTACTCGTCATCGGGCGTCACGCAAGTGAACATCCCGGCCGCGTCGGGTGACATGGGTATCCTCGCCAACCACGTTCCGTCCGTCGAGGCCCTCCGAGCCGGTGTCGTCGAGGTCATCGAGGAGGCTGGTGGACAGGGCAAGAAGTGGTTCGGTGCGTTGCGCGCGGGCAGCGGAGATGGTGCACGAGAGCAGGACGCTGATCTTAGTGTCGGCCGGTTTCGCTACCGTCCACGGCAACAACACCCTTACCATCAACGCCGTTGAGGCTTACCAATTGGACAAGTTCTCTGCCGAGGTGAGTTCAGGTTCTTGAGCGTGTTTGAGGGCGCGGCGATGTCGGACTTGAGGGTTGGTGGAGCGAATGGAATGACGCCGGGAAGCGAGGCACGCGGCTTAGCAGAGGAAGGATACGGGTTCGGCCCATGAGTGGTCAGACCTGGCAGGAGTGGTCAGGCTTGGCAGGAGCGGGCACAGTCCTCATCAGTGTTCAACGTCGAAGCGGGTGATCGTGGAGGGGCCGTGCGATTATCGGGACGGGAGACACATAGGGGGCGAGTTGCGGAGGGGATTGGGGAATCGTGCAATCGGGGCAATTTTAGGGAAGAGGAAGGAGAAGGGCGGTGTTTCGGGATGGCTTTTCTTTCCTCACCCCTCGCATCATAATGCCATTTTCCGCCTGGCTCAGTGCTGACCGCAGAACGTCCGAGCCGCCCTTGCCGACGCCAACAAGGTCCTCGCGTCGTCCGCCCCAGAAGCCGAGAAGGAGGAGGCCCGAATCGAGGTCGACGTCTTCGAGGGCCTCCAGGCTGCTCTTGCCAAATAGACGACAGGGAGCCTCATAGCTTCATAAAAGGATAGCGCATGGGTAGTGGAGGGAATGCAACCAAAACTAAAGGCTGCAGCGGAGGGTCTCGGGATGTCACCACGCGGCTTATCTTGAGTCCGGGTCTGGCTGTGCCCGTGTCCGGGATACAACGGCCTCGTTCGAAGGCACTCAGTGCAGATGTGATACGGCACCGCGCGTGGGGCAAGAGTATCCTTTCAAGACATCGACTATCCTAGCCACTCTCGCCTCTACGGCTCCCCGGTCGCGGAGGTGTACAGAGCATCTTCCGCGCAGCACTATCCTTCGAGTGAGATCACTACGGCGAGCATGCCGACAGGAGTGACTACTTACATCGTCCGCACAGGGTCAGTCTTCGATCCGCGCAGCCATGGGTCAAGCGAGCTCAACCGCAAGCGGACGCAGTGGACCGATGAGGTATCGAACTTCAAGACAGCGGTGAGCTTGTACGAGAAAGACCCCACTGCCCGGGCAGTGTCCGTTCCCTGTGGCCGCCTGTACGACAACATCAAGCCTTGCTTCGAATTGTACAGGGAGAGTCTGCGCATCTCGTCGCCCAGTACCTACAAGACTCATGCCGAGCAAGCACGGCGACAGCAGAAATGGGAACCCACCCTCGATGCGTTGGAGAGCATTAAGGAGGCGATCTATCAATCTCGCAAGGATCCGTCGTCAAGCGACAAAGCGGCGTTGGTGAAGACATTGCGCGACAGCTGCCACAAGCTTGACGCGCTGTTCACCGAGTACGCGAACGAGGTCGAAAGGGTGGAGAAGACCCTCGAGAAATACAACCCTGACTTGGAAGCATCTGGATTACGGGTCGAATTTGTGAAGGCCTACGCCGAGGCTGAGCAGCGGGTCGTCGCGAACGGAACGATGGGGGACACGGATGACTCGGGCTAGCCTTCATTTTCCACACACTCCGCTGCCGAGTCGGGTATTTGACCCGTCTACAACTCATTCTTCTGTTTCAATGTACTGTCTAAGCGGAGATGGTTCAATAAGCTCAGATGTACGAGGGCTGATTTTCCGGCACGCTTACTAAGGCCTAATCCCAGGCGCGAAGTGACAAGTGAGACCAGAGGATGACCTACCGCGTCTCGAAGTAGCGACTAGAGGGTGTTCGTGCAGTTCGACGTCGGGACTACGGGCGAGCGCGCAAGGGAGCCTGCCCGGAACAGACAGCCCCGTTCTGTACGGTAGACACCCTCCTTTCTGATCGACGGTAGGGGACAAAGTGTGTACGGGCGGCGGTTGCAAGGCGATGACACGGGTGTGGGGGACGTGACCCTTTGGGTGCTGATCCTTTGAGGACATCGAGCGCAACAGCGTTGTTTTCTTCCCTCACGTGCTCCACGCCCGGTAAGAGCAGCAACTTTGGCACCGTACGTCGACCTGAACCCCTGCAGCCCCCTCGCGAAGATGTCGACAGCCATACGGACATATAAAGTGACGAGCGGATCGGTCTTTAGAATGACCGCTCTCATCTCTGTACGAGGGCTGGAGGTATCGCTTCACTTTCTCTTCGAGCGCATGTCAGTGTGATACGTAATGAATGATATGTGCACTCGGAGTTGACCCCAGACCCTCATAGTGATGCACAGGTGCTACATTGTTGCTTAGGAGCATTCGCCCTCCGCGGGGACACAAGTGAAGCAGCAGCATCGGAAAACGACGCGGCACAAGACCCTCGCTTGTCACGTCCGAGGGCACGCTGGCAGGCCCAAGACTTCGTCGCGGGGCCTACCTGCCCCGGCGAGCCTGCGGTCTGGAGTGCATTGGATCACAGAGTCGTTATGGGCCGCCTTCGCAAGACGGGCCACCGTGTTAGAGTGTGAGCGGTGACGCGCTCACTGACCGTATCTTCCTTTCAACAAGGCCACGGTTCAAATGCGTCACTCACGCGACCCAGTGCTTGGAAGCTCGGCAGTATGTCACCTAAAAGCACAAGCGTGGCGGGCGTCTGTGAGATCTGGTCCCCCTCACCGCTCCGGCCAGTGGTTCCTCCCTCACCCTTGCGCTCGCCCCCTGCTCAGTGCCGCTGGAACCATCATGTCTTCCGCGTCGCTCGTCACCGAGCAGGGCTCAGGGGTCCCTTCCAACTTGGACACATTGCGCACAAGATGGCAGGAGAGCGTCACAACATTTAAATCGGTCATCAGCGATTACAGAACGGACGAGGGCGGAGATGCGGTTGCTCTTGTAAAAGCAGTCACGGCCCTTCATGATCTGTATGCCGACTGCTATACCCAGAGGTTCCCAGCGCAATTAGACGCTTGCGCAGCTGGCTCGGAGGTGTTAGCCGCCGCGAGGGCGGACGAAGAGTCCATGTCTTGTTTTTTCACTCTGCGGAGCGCTTTACACACTCTAGAGCCGGGCGTCTACGATGACTATCACCCAGAACAAGACCCCGCCCTTGACGCGAGGACAATCGAGAGCTGACGAATACAGACCTGGGTAGACGATGTCTCGGCAGCCGAACAGGATATAAGGGAGGAGGAGGAGGAGATATTTTCTCAGAGTCGGGTGGATGCTGTAAGGAGCGCGCGTCGGGCGTGTGAAGCGCTTGAACGGCTTGTGACGTCTTCACAGCTCATATGGAAGGCAGCTCCGCTCACAGTGAGACTGAGGCGGTTGACGAAAGTACGGCTTTGTGCCCGGCAAGCTCCCCTCGCATGGGTGAGGCATGCGGAACACAGGCGGAGGATGGTCACTAGTACAGGAGACGATGATCGCTTGGCTCATTCTGACATTGATATACCCGGAAAGGATGTGGACTTATCTTGAAAGGTCCTCTTGACCTGGACGAGCGGTATAGGGGGCGTTCCCCTGGACTCCCCTTCCCTGTTAAGAGAAGGCCATTCCGATGTGTAAAGGACGGATCGGCTCCGCTAGACCGATTTCAGAAGCTCACAATCTGCTGTATGCATTCCCTATCAAGCTGTTTCCATTCACAATCGATCACTGAGAAACGACTCGCGTTAAAGGTATCTGAGCGATCTCGAAATAACATTCCCCCTCCAACACGCAATGCACTGTTCCCGGAAACGCGATGCTGACTCTCTGGTCTGCCTGGTCGTGAGCAGCAGCGATTTCAGCAGTCAGCTCCATTGAAAGCGATAATCATTCCCGCATTTCATCCCTGTATTTGTAGCTGGCATTCCACTGCGCGTCATGTTCTCCCTTCAGATAATTGAGCACTGTCGGGAGGACGGCGTCCAGCCGCTGACTGAGTCCCTCCTTGCGGGATCTGCTTTCCACCGACAGAGTCGTCTGAACAGTGCAGTTGTCGGGGGCCCTGAGGATGGGATCTCCGAAGCTGTCAACAAGGAGACGCAAAGCAGCTGGTATTGCTGTGGAGCGCTCGGAAAAGACCTCGCGCGCAGTCTTGAGATCCTCCAGATGAGTGTGGTCACAACCCTCTTTGGCCATCAAATCCAACCGTTCACCCCAGATAGTATTGCACACGCGACATGATGTTTCGATGTCGTCAAGGGCAGCAAGCGTGGCTGTGTTCTGCTCGTAGTTGAAGTTCAGAGTCGCAGACTCAGCGGACTGGCTCGTCATGGTGGCAATCGATTCGTAAGTCAGGGCAACAAGCAGAAGGGTCGGCGGTGTAAGTCTCGCGCTCGCTGCACTGTGTGCTTTATGTATGTGTTATTGGGTGGAGCCAATCGTGGAGCAAATGGTGGAACATGCATTGAAGTGAAGACCATGCAAAGGAGGGGAGGGCGAATGACGCGCATGAGCTCATCGACCGACCCACAGTGGGGCAAGTGGGGCCAGTATGTCACCTCAAAGGGCTGGGGCTTCGCTCAAGTTCCAGAGTGGTACATCATGAGAAGGTGTCCTGTGACCGCTCCCTGCGCTCTAGCTGGATCGTGGCCATTTTCCTCGAGACAGGAAGCTGGAAGCAGTCTTTGATAGCGCCTGGCATTTCTCGCACTGTATCAGCGAGCGAGGCTGCCGTGTGAGCGAGACGAGTTTTTGCTGCTGCTTCTGACACGGAGTCTCCGTACGGATGACTGCATATACCTACATCCACATGCGAACTGTCTACATGGCGAACCTGAAGTCGAGCCGCTTGTTGCCGACGTCCGTCGTGGTCTTTAGATAATGCTCCCTCTCCTCGTCCGTCATCTTGTCCCACTTGGCGGCTTTGCTCCTGTTCCTCCACTTATAATAGAAGTAGGTGCCCGGGTATTGCACGAACTGCACGTCAGACACATCGCTCGCAAAGAGGTGCTGTGCCACTTACACACATCCAGACGCAGATGACGATGAGACCCCTGTTCGCCTTCTTGTACCTCGGCTTGTCGCTCGCTTGGTAGACTACTATAAGCGCACCGCTGGCCATGAGGGGGTATCACTCACTGTTCGCCCCGATCATGGCGCTGACCTGTACCCACATGTTGTACAGACTGGCAGAGACTGTACGGTTCTGCACCGTCCCGGAGTTGCGGCTCGTCCATGCCACCTGGATCGCATGCGTGCTGCCGTCAGAGCTGCTCTCCCCGCCCGCCGCTCAGATTCATGTCACTCACTAAGGAAAAGATAGCAATACGGTGGCAATTGCGAAGTACGCCCAAGATGAGATGGGATCAGGCAGCGCCACAAGGGCAATGAAGCACGGCAACAACCACGCGTCTTCCGCCATAGCAACGAAAGATCGGTTGTTGACGATCTCCGAGAGGGCCGTGATACCCAGCATAGTGATGATCGCGCCGACAGTGCTGGGTATACTGAGCAGGTTGGTCTCGATGACGCTGAAGCCGAGTCCGCGGAACGAGAGCGACAGGTACTGTCCGACCGGGTATTTGGGGATGCCGAACAGTAAACCGAGGGCGTACAGCGGGTACATATCGTAGTCTTTGATGCAGGTCCAGATCTGGCGGATCGAGAGGGGCTCGCGATTGTGCATTCCCGCCTTACCGGGGTCATCCCGGATCACTGTCATCAGTGAACAGCTCGCGGACAACATGGGAGGAATGGCTCACCGCCATTGACGATAATCTTGACCTGCTTGTCGGTGAAGTAACCCTTGGGCCTCCACCAAGTCTTGGTCTTGTTCGGCGCTTGGGGCATGAGAGCGAACGAGGCAAGACCGATGAGGACTGCTGGTCAGCTTGTGAGCCTGGGCGGATGGAGCATGCTCACGAGTGAAGGCCCCTTCGATCATGAAGAGCCACGCCCATCCGGGGTAACCACCAACGCCTCGCATCTTGAGGAGACCAACAGCGGAGAAGCCACCGATAATGTCGACGAAGTTCGAAGACATCCAGAAGAAAGCAAGGCGGATAGGCAGCTGTTCTTCAGCGCCATCACATCAACGGACATTGTGTAAATGCTCACTGCGCGCGAGGGGTAGAAGTAGCTCAGGTATAGAATCGTGTCGGGGATGACCTGCCGTGAGCACGGAGTCTCCTGGTCAGCTCTGTTCACCACTCACTCCGCCTTGAAACACGGCGATGATGAACCTGAAAGCGATGAATGATGCCCGGCCCTTCATGAAGAACTGCAGCGCCGAGAGCAGACTAAAGATACAGATTTGCATCGGGATCCAGCGATCGGGACCGAGTCTGTTGGTCAGGCTCTGCGCAAACTAGGGGGAAGGTGTGACGAACCGCTTCGAGATAAGCTGCGAGGGTAGCTCTGCGAGCAAGAAGCCAACTTTTGACAGCGTGATACCGAGATTCTGCCATGAGCTTCCTCGCTACCCCGCGGACGAGGTTGCTCACGTAATCCCCCTGCGTGAGGTTCAGGTCGTCGAGCATGTTATCAGAGGTAGCGTTGCTGATGTTGCCTCGGTCGAGGTTGAGCGCCGCAAACATAATGCACACCCAGAACTGCTGTCAGCGACCACTACCAGCCACGAAGCAGTCCACCTCACCATGACCTTCCAGTCCACCGCCCGGCGGGTCTCCCGCTCCTCGCGCCACGTCCACCTGAATTTTGGATCGAAAGCATCGTAATTCTCCCACTCCGGGCTGATAAACTTCGCCTTGTATTCCTCGACGTTCTCCGAGTCCCACAAGCTCGGCTGAGTCGCGATCTGCCATCAGCACCTTCACCGAAGCCTCACGATCAACGCACCGCATCCAGATCATACTTCGGTGGGCCCTTTCGAACCCGTAGGAATCGCAAGACGGCATCTCCCAGCGCTGCGTCGGCTCGCTGAATCCCATCCCCAGACAGAGCCAGTGGCTCGGGAGCAGCGAGAAGGTACTCGGGTTTGCGATCCTCTTCGCGGGTTTTAATGCTGCCGGTGTCGGTCGGCGAGCTCAGGCCAGAGCTATTTTTGGTCGCCATAGCGTATCAATGGTCCTCCACTAGCGTTTTGTCAGCAAGACTTTCCGTCAGCTTGGTGGGCTCTGCGTATATAAGGTGCATCTCGTATCCGAATCCCGTCCGCTGCAATAGGGCTCAATGTGCGTTTCTTCTTCCCGTCGCAAGATTCAAGTGAAATGGCGACACCTCGAAGACGCTAAACGGTGGAGCCGCATGCACCGGAACCCCTGGTCGCAACACCACCTCTGGCGTACACTCAGCGTGCTTTCGAGCCAAGCAATCCCCGTGGGTCGCTTATGACCGAGAATAGAGCTCGCAATATCGCACGCAATCGTGCTCGGTTGTTCACTCGCCATTCTGCCGTCCGCCTTTTCGCGAATGATTTCAGACGATGAGATGATCTGACGCCACCGCTTCGAAAATCCGGTTAAGCTTCGATAGGATCCCGTTTCGCACCGCTCTTCTGCCGAGACGCTTGATCGTATGATTCCATAAAGACGCAAAGGATTCCAGCAAACCTGAAAGGCTCCCGTGGGTCAGAAATATTGGAGACGGGCAGGAGTTGGCACCGGAACATTAGCATTTGCCCAAGCAGCGACGGCCTTCTTAGCGACATGACTTCATACAACATGAATATGGCACAATCGAAGGCGACATCGCTAGTATCCACCCCGATCCATCCACCGCTCGACTTCCTACTGTCAGCGATGATCCCAGAGACTGATCTTCATGGGCTGGGACTATCACTCACCACTCGGCTCTTCTCGCCCCTTTCTCCATCCACGAGCGCCTCGACGCTGACGCCCTTCCCTCCTCTGCCCACTCCCTTCTCTGCAGCCCGGACTATCCGGTGACTCTTCGCCATATCCGCCAGTCTCCCCTCCTCGGCCATCACAAGTATCGGGAAGCCAGGCTCGTAGCTCAATGCCGGCCACTCCCACTCCTTGCCCTGGTCGCCCAAGCTGCCCGCCCGCGGATCCTCATCTGGCGGAGGGTTGATCAACACGATGCCGGACGCGCCCCAGGTCTCGATATACTGCTGGCACAGCAAGCAAGCGTTTCCACTCGCGACAATGATCGGCGGGAACGGGATCGCGAGAGTGCGGATCTGAGTCGCTAATACGCCGACCATGCCCGCGAAGGGGGTTTTCGAATACGGGGGCGGCACGACATCAATCTCCACGGTGGTGAAGCCCTTCTCGGCGAACATGCCTGACCATGACTTCCATGATTCGTTCTCATCTGTCTCGCGTGCTGAGGTCGAGAGGTCGGGTGTGCGGAGGAAGACGATGGGATACGGCGACTCGCGCGTCGCGGCGGGGGAGGGCCGGCGGATGAGGAAGTGCGAGGTGGATGCTTGCGGGGTAGTCGATGCTTGTCTAGTGAGACCGAAGATGGATAGGGCGGCTGGATGCCGGAAAGAGCTGACGAGGGAGCGTAAGGGGTTCATTATGGGCGAGATGAGGTGTGTATGTTGAGTATGATTAGTCGGGATGGGTTGATAGGCTCCAGGTCGAATCGAGGTGGTGACGTCACCAAGCCGGGATCGCCGAATTACCGAATGACCTCGCCGACTTTCATGCTCCTTGTCCCTGTTGTCACGTCTGTTGCTCCTTGATACGCGGGTCGTCTCGTCGTGATCATGCTCTCACCGTGCAGACATGTGGATCCTCAGCGCGGCGTCGGTATCACAGCGATCGTAGCGGATCTGACGGGACTACAAAGGAAGAGGCCGGACACACCCTAGTTCCAACTGAATACCTTTGAGCCCGGCGTAAGCCATCAGCCGTGTCTCTCCCGTCCCCCACTCAGAAGTGTGCGAGTGTGAATGTGACCTCGAATCAGATATATCTTGACGCTTAGCTGTGCTTCTCACACGACTGCGCCCCTCGCAACCATGTTCGACAGCATCGTGGAGAAACACCATGGCCCGACTTTCCTCTTTCTCATGTCGGACTTCACATTCGTGATGATGGACGCCATGGCGCAGCGACTCCAGAAACGCACAATGACGACGGCTCAAGTCGTCTTGTTGCGCTTCGTGAGTGTGATCTACCATCCGGACCTCGGCTAATACTCAGCTAATCAGTGGCCTCTTTGGCGCGCTCTGGGTACAACGCGCTACACCAGAGCTCTACGCGGATCTTTTCGCATTTCGGAAGCGAACGATCCGGCTGATATGGATCAAAGGGGCGGTGCTTACGATCAACATTTCTGCATTCTATCTTTCGCTCAAGTACCTGCCCATCTCCGATGTGCTCACGCTGTTCCACCTGAAACCGTTCCCGACGGCGATTCTTTGCATGGTTGTGCTCAAGGAGATCATCTCGAGGGTCCAGGTCGCGGCAATGGGTGAGATTCTATCTATCTTCTATCTATATCCATCGGTGCGGATTTCGATGCTGAAGGTAGTGATATCCATCTGCGCCGTTGTACTTGTCACGCAGCCGACAGCCATATTCGGCTCGATCGCTCATCATCACCAGGCTTCTGCGACGGAGCTCATCATTGGGTACACCGCCATCACTGTTGCAGCATTAGGGTCGAGTGTGGATCGTGAGCTTCCGAGAGAACGCCATGGGCCCCTCTTCACTGACTGCAGTGATTCTGCTCAAAGTTATCGGGACGTTTGACTCGTTCTTCATCACGCTAGTCTTCTGCATAGACGCCTGCGTACTCAGTGCCATGTGAGTTTCTCGACGGCTCGAACGGCGCCTCTCCTGACAGCAGATATGTAGTCCTGATCGATCCGCCGAGGACGTGGGCTTTTCCGATTGTGGATTGGGCAACGCTCCTTGCACTTTGTGTGAGAGGTGGCTCGCGCGATGGTTTGACTCCTGGCTGACATGGTAGATCTTTGGCTTCATCACTCAAATTACAAACCTCGTTGCGGTCCAGCACGTGACTGGAATAAGAGCTGCGCTGATGGGGTACTTCCAGGTGGGCGCAGCTCGAGAGAACGGCCGCTGTCTTAGTGAAGTCGCTCAGACCAGATCCCCTTTGCTGCCATTGTCCAGGTCGTCTTCGCGTTCACCGCACCTTCCTTGTTGTCCGTCGTGGGAAGCATGATCATCATTGGCGCTGGTACATGGAGCGTAGTGAGTGCTTCACCTGCAGAGCCTAGGTGCGACTGATAGCAGCTGAGAGGGTCCGCGCCTAGCGAGGGGGCCAAGGAAGGTGCCGGCGGATATGAGTCTGTCGCACAAGACATCGTCGCCGTCTGAGAGGCGTTTCGTGGCCTCACTAAGGAGATCCGTAGCAAATGCTATGCACCTGCAAGCGCATTCCTCCATCGGTCTGGCATCTTCACGGCGACCGGGTGATGGGATCAGCATCAAACCGGGATCTAGCACCCTGCCTTTGGCATCAGGGCTTGGTTCGAGCTCTAAGCTAGCGGCATCCTTCCCGAATCGCCCTCAGGCCATCGCATCATGCTCACCTCGACGTCAAATCAAGTACTCGAGTGATGTTATAACTCACATTAGCATCACATCCTATAGCTCCTGCGGACCATGTTTCCGGACATCTTGCACATGAAACAAGGCCCGACACTCTTTCTGCTGACATCCGACTTTACTTTCGTGCTCATCCACGCCATGGCTCAACGGCTTGAACATCACGGGATGTCGGCATCGCAGATCATCTTCTTCCGCTTCGTGAGTATTTTGTCTCGGTTTAACCCTTTGGCGACGCTGACAGGGAGCTGTCCAGCAGCGCAGGCAGCGCTCTCGTTATGTCAGGCCCAAAGACAGCTACCTTCCGCGACGTGATCGACTTCGGCGAGGGCAAGACCCGTCTGAGCTGGATGCGCGGCGTGATTCACACCGTCGGGATATCGGCGTTCTACATAGCGATCCGGTACCTGCCCATCTCAGATGCGCTTACGCTCTTTCACCTCAAGCCGTTCCCGGTAGCAATAATGTGCATGCTAGTGCTCAAGGAAGTGATCTCAAGGGTTCAGGTTGGGGCCATGGGTATGTGACGGGCAGCACAGTCAGTGATGATGACTGAAGGCAGTTATCTCTTTCGCAGCCGTCGTCCTTGTCACGCAACCTACGGCAATCTTTGGCTCCCTCTCGCAACAACAGAACGCGTCCGCGACTGAGCTGGCCATTGGCTATGTCGCAGTGTCCGTCGCTTCCGTGCTGATAGGAGTGGACCGTAAGGCAATGGATCCCAGCGGCAAAGGTGCTAAGAGACAGTGGTCCTGCTCAAGGTGATTGGCATTATCGATCCTTACTTTATCATGCTCGTCTACAGCATCAGTGCTTGTTTCTCTAGCGCGATGTGCGTATTCTAAAAACACTTCCGAGTCATCTCAGCCATGACACCAGGTACATCGCGTTCGCCAATCCGGGATTGGACTGGCGATACTCAACTACCGACTGGATCACTCTCCTTGCGCTTTCTGTGAGCTCTCAGTGCCGCTGCGCGCCACGCTGGGTCCCCTCCTGCAGACTACGGCTGACCGAAAGATCCTCAGTTTTGGCGCGCATATCGTTGAAACTATCGCAGCGCAACGTGTCTCGGGTATGCACGCCGCCCTGATGGGATACTCCCAAGTCCGTCTCCTTTCGCGTCGGTCCTGCCGTCCTTGCTCACCCCAGATCGTCTTCGCTGCTATCGTGCAATTCATCTTCACCTCCACACTGCCTTCGCCTCTGGCCGTTCTTGGCAGCGCGATCATCGTCGTGGCGGGTGTATGGTGCATCGTGAGCGTCAAGGACAATCACAGATGGGGTCCAACTGATGCCACGCAGGTGAAAGGCTCGGCGCCTGCGAAGGACAACGGGGACACTCCGGCAGATTATGAGCTTGTTCCGCAAGCCGAGGTCGAGCGGTGACCAACATCGAATCATGTGGATGCGTGACTGTACATCGGATAGACGACCTGTGGTCTTAGCGCGATAGGCATGCTGTTCGCGAAGGGCCATACGAGTCGAGTAAGATAGACCATGCATGGCTGATATACACACTTGCTTCGAATAGACGATCCCACTCGGCCCGCTGCTGATGCCGAGATAGCGAGCCGGTCACTGCCCACCCTTCTTGACCGAGCAGCCGCAATGAACGCTGCTCTTGACCGTCACCTCTTTCATCGCCATGCCTATCCCGACATCACCTCACATCCAGAACTTACTGGACCGTCTCCATGCGGAGTCGCTGGAGCAGGAGCATGTCCTTGCGAAAGAAGGCATGGGTGAGGCCGACTTTGACACGTATATGAAGGACAAATTCATCGCGCTCGAGCAGGACAAATGCGAGTTTGTATACACGCTGGCGCGAGCTACAGGTGCAAAGACAATCGTCGAGGTGAGCCTCTCTCTTGGCCATATGTCAGGCTAGAAGGCATGTCACTCACATACAGGCAGGGACCAGCTTCGGCGTCAGCACGATCTACCTCGCCCTGGCAGTCTCGGCCAATACCGCCTCAGGCGGGACAGGCCGAGTCATAGCTACCGAGAATGAGCCCTCAAAAGCGAACATTGCGAGGCAGAACTGGAAAGAGGCCGGAGAGGAGGTCGAGAGGGTGATCGAGCTAAGAGAAGGCGACCTGCGGGAGACGCTCCAAGTGGACCTGCCGACGGTAGATATGCTGCTTTTGGACAGTGAGTCCAAGGGACGCTTCGGTCGACGGCGCTGGCGCTGAGGCCAGTATGGGCGCCTCTCGCCTTCCCGACGTTGCAAGTCGTCCTTCCCAAGCTTCGACCCGGCGCGGTGGTCATCACGGACAATACGATAGGCTCGGCGGCGCGGTACAAGGATTTGTTGGTATTCCTGCGTGATCCCAAGAATAAGTTCATCAACCAGACTCTTCCGTACCATAATGGCCTTGAAGTCAGCGTATATAGCTGTTAAGGAGCTGGGCGCATGCGCTATTTGTGTATAGACGTTGTGGAGACATCGCCTCGCTTGGCCGAGGGCACTCAGCCGGACGACCTCCACCCGGATCTCCAGGCAGAGTTCAGTCGGATTTCTACATTCACCTCAAATCATCTCTGCCCCACACTTCGACACGCACCAACTAGACATGTCTTTCCCCAGTCCTGGCAGCGGCAGCACCAGTCGACGGCGCTTCCAGCCCATCGACACGCTCATCTCGTCGCTCAAGATCGTCGAGCGCGAGACGCCGACTAACCCCCCGCCCGCGCCCAACGATCCGGTAAAGCCTACACCCACACCATCCGTCGCTGCCGGTCCATCGTCTCCCCGTCACAGCCGAGACAGCGAGTTGTCGTCCAACGGGTCCCGTAATTCTGCGGCTGGAGGTGGCTCACATAATGCACTCAGCCCTGTACCCCGTCCTCCCCCGGGCGCACCAAACGGTCGGAGAGCATACGGCCAGTCTCTCGTATCGGCCCCCGCAAGCTTCAACTCGACGGTCGTCGCAGCGTCGCGCAGCCTTGGTCCGATCAACCAGGACGTGCCGGATGAAGACGATCATCGTACGGGCAACAGCTTCGTCAAAGAGTGGGGATACGAGGACGACGAGATGCGGAGACTGTTTGAGGAGGCTCGGATGGCTATGGAGCTGGAGGCGGAGCATACGCGATTGGCGGAAATCGAGGAGAGGAACACGTCAGCTACAGCCGCCCACGTGCACTCTCCGACTCAGCACGAAGGAGGACAGCCCGGCTTGGACACAACCGACAAGTTCCACAGGGTGGGAAAGGAGGAAATTCGGGGGCAAGTGGTACAACCCGAGGGTTTGACGAAATCGCCTGGACGGACATAGGAGAAAGTGAATGAGGATTTCGACGATTTCGGATGCGCAAGAAGACCCAGTGCAGCCTCCTGCGGCAACGATTGCCGCTCGCTCACGACCATCAACGACCTTAATGACCCTTCACGTCCTTACATAAGGACCATCATTACGAAATGCATATCCATGTAGTACTCTTCCCTCTCTACCAAGCGAGGCGGACCCCACCCTTCTTCTCATGTACTTCATACTCGACACGCCCATTTCCTCATCTCCCTTTCCACTTCTAGCTCGTCGACGCGCCAACAGCCTTCTCGTCAGTGACTGCTCACTGCTGCTTCAATTCGATCGGTCACAACTCACCAATCGCTTCAAGTGCTCCATGAACACCTGCAAGCTGACATCGTCCGTGAATATTGCCTGTCCCGCTCCGGGGCCAGCACCGTAACCGTTGCCCGTTGTGTGTGTCGTCGACGGGTTGAGCTTCGAGAGCAGGAATCGAGCCTGCGAGCCTCCCTGGTCACAAACGACATATCGCGGGATGGGCAGACGGTCCTCGAGCAGCTCCTGCGCATCGCCCACCGGGCTCTCCAGGAGCTCCTTGAAGTTCTCGTAGCCCTCTTGCTCGTGGTAGTTCGCCTTGCGCCACTGCGCGATGGTCTCTCCGTGGAAGATCAGGATGTGGAAGAAGGTATCGAGGAGGAGAATGACGTCGGGTCGAATGGAAACCGAGTCGAGCAGAACGGGGTGCGGATCCGTGTCGAAGCCATACGACATGAGCGTGGGTTGGATCATAATGAGCGAGTTGTTGACATCCGCATCGTTGAGTACGTGGCGGTAGAACGCTGTCTCGTCCGGCGAGTTGTTGAACACCTGGAGGAACTGCGACCGCCGAAGATGGAACATGAACTGCGGGTAAATGGAGAAGTTGGGGCCGAGCTGGAATGAAGACGGGTCTTCTTTGCGGTACTCTGCGAACTTCTGACACAGCCGAATGAGCATCCGGTCGAGCCATCGAAGAACATCGGGCGAGTCGTCAATCTCCGCCTTGAATACGGCGATACGCGCCATGAGCACCGCGGCGGCTTCTTGGTCGAACGACTGAGCGATGGCGGGATGACCCCCTTCGTGGAACGTTCGCGCGACTGTCGTGACCCGCAGACGGTATTGACCTGAGGCGTGCTGGTAGTGCGTCACGAACTGAATCAGGCCGGACTGGTTGGGTCCGACCGGCTGCCCAGCGGGTGTGACGACTTCGAAGTACGTTGCGAGCGAGGTCTTGGGCGTGAGGGAGCAGATCTTCCAGGCTGACGTTTGGCCAATACCGATCTCAGTTTCGCCGACGCATTGCGACTTCTTGTTGGCGGAGATAACGTGACCGATGACACCGGAGATCTTGAGCTCTTTCGTGGTCTGTCGTCAGTGGGCAACTGGCAGGACTTATAGAACCACTCACCAAAACTTCGAACGTCCCGTTGAAGCCCATCCTCAGGTAGTCCTGGTTGTCCTTGCTCAGCGACCGCAAGAAGCTCTGCTTGAAGATGGCCGTAATGAACGAGTCCGAAATGATCATGAACCCGTTCGTGGCATTTGCAAGCGACTTCATTTCGAGTAGACCGACCTGGTCAAGACATCCGGCGTAGATGTCAATGGCGTGTCCGTTGACCGATGCGCGCTTCGACAGAGACTCGTAGTACTGATCGTCAGTCCACACCCCAATGATCCGCGCCACATACCTTGGTGGCTCGCTTGAAGTGCTTGACGCTGTCTCGGTCGATATCGTGGTGCGATCGGATCGGCTCCCTCAGCTCGGGCGAGACGACCATGCCCGGTCCGTCGGTGGCAGGTCCACCGGCGAAGAGCATGATCCTTCCGCCAGTGTTGGGGAACGCGGACTGCGGATGAGCATCCTTCCCCGTGTTTGCCCCAAGTGCTCACCTCGAGGAGGGAGACGGCGACGCCAAGGGCGACACCGGTACACCTCAAAGGTCGCTTGTCCTGCTCCACCGGCCACGGGTCCCGCTGCAACCCCTCCAGGATGTTGGTCAACTGGAACTCGCACTCCTGCACCTGCATCAGGAACTTGCTCGCGGCAGGAGCGGGCATTGGCTGGCCAGGTCGTGGCGCAGCGCGGTTGGACGGGTTCAAGCCGAGCATGTCGGCAATCTGCTTGGGTTGGTATTCCTTCGATCCGCGGAAGACGTATGACTTCGGGAAGTCGGCATAGGACAGCTCGTGGACCATCGCCTGTTGTCAGTCCTCCACAACAAGCACATTACCGATGAACTGGTGTTTGAAGGCGGATCGTGATGATGACTCACGACTGTGCCGAAGGTGACCAGGCCGACGAGAGCGTTGGGCGGCAGCAAGCCCAACGACACGACCAAAGTTTCCTTGAGCGCCTTAAGCTCGTCCTCGTCCACGCACGTGTCGACGACATACAAGAACACCGGAGGAATCTGGGCCGGGCGGGAGAGCGTGTACTCGATGGTCGTGTACTTGGGAAGCAGCTCTGCAGGGAGGTTCGTAGCGGTGATATCCTTGTAATGGGGAGGGAAGGGGTTGCGCTGAAGACAGAAGGGACAGATCCACAGCTTTCCCCGCACGTCAATTTGACTATGGTGAGCGCGATTCGCCTTCCCCTTCAGCCCCCATGACGAAGGAGCATGGCTAGACGTGCGTGCTGCAAGCGCACGAAGACGTCATGATGGCTGTAGCGGGACTCACCAGTAAGGGTTGAGAATCGCTTTACAGCTCGCCTTGCACGTCACCGGCTCGTACAGAACAGGAGGGAGATCATCACGCTCCTTCAAGGGCGTGTACAGCGCAGCGATGGGGACGACGGTCCGCGTGGCCTCGATACGGCTAGATGGCCAGGCATTCCACGAGAACCGAACGCCTGGACGTCAGCTCGTCGCCCCCACGATCCTGGCTTCGGAATCGACGCACCATCCCTGTCTTCTACGTCCTCGAAGTTGGCGGGGCCGGGTGGGTTCATACTTCGTACGTGGGTATATGCAATGATGCAGGTGCAAGGATGGCCTTTATCGTCAAGCTGTAGGGTGGGTCGGAGGGTGGGTTCCACGCCGGCCTGGCCAATTGACGCGCGGACGAAAGCGGGATCAAAAGTCACATCGCGTCACGCACAGAGGAGACCTGGATGTATTGTTCATAAGTTAACAATTTCGCCCCTCTACGCAAATCACAGCACATTCTTGATCGTATAACGGTTAGTATGCGACCTTGTCATGGATTCATCTCCAACGACCGGTCGAGATCGGAGTTCGATTCTCCGTCAGGAAGCTTACCTTTTGCCGTTCCCCATGTGTGTGGCGTCTGGCCGTATGACGACCATCGTTTCGCCTTTCAAACAAGGGGCACGTTCTGAGACGGCTGGGGATCAACATCTCCAACTGAATGCCGCCTCCGACTGACATGCGATGTGCGCACTGGAGCCGATACGTGAGAGAACAATGAGACCGGTGGCGAGTATCACCTGGTGGCGAAATCATTTTTCCAACTGATGTGCCGGGGTACAAAGCATTCATTGACAACTGCGGACGTACGAGCCAGAAAGAATGCCTTGACCGCATGGCGGGCCGGACCCACGGGTCAAGTTCTAGCGTAGTCACATCCTGCCCTTGTCCAGAGAGCGATTCACTTTGAGTCCACTCCCCCTCAGGAAGCTTTCCCTAACGGTCGACTGAATGGCAGCCGTCCTCGGCTCAACCGGCGAATGTTTGCACCTTCCCTGATTCGCTCTTTGGAACAGAAGACTGAGGTGAACACGACAGATCCAGCTCGCTTGTCTCCAACTAGCATGTCGAGCGGGAAGAGAAACTGGACGATGCTGAATCTCGGTCACGTCCGACATCGGACACATAACACCCGCAGCCGCACGGATTCAGTGGCTTGTTCCCGCGAAAACATGTTTTGACTCCTTGGTAGTCGCATATCTCCCCGTGTAGACAGTTCGCTGTCATGTTGGACCGCCGAATTGTTCGGCAACTTCACGGTTGCAGCATTGGGCTTCCGAGACCTTGAAACACAGATCAGACTGCCGTCCACCGTGTCGACGGTGACCGTCGATAAGCATGCCTGTGCCTTCAATACCTGGGAGAGGATATAGGCAGGGGAAGAAAGCCCATCCGCACGTTCCGTCTCGCTTGCACGCCTTAGCGAGGTGACCGAAAGCTATAGGTGTCCGGAAGACCTCTATCCGCACTTGCTGGCGAATCCGGAGTCTCCCGAAGGCCAGTCACCTGTGATCACTGACAAGCGTTAGCGAGGCACTGGATGAGAAAAGAGGGCGCCTTTGCATAAGGCTTGCGCTGCAGTGTACATATAGAAGAGCGTTTGGCCCCCGCTCAGTCGGGGGATAGCATACTTACGACCGACAACTGCATATCACCACATCGATGCCTTTTGACGAGTGGGCCACGGTCACAGCGAAAGAGGGAGGAGAGCAATGGGACTCCACGGTCAGAGCACTCAAGGCTCAGCTTCAGCGTGCGATTGATAAGGATGATTCAGATATGAGTTCAGCTCTGAAGACCGCCAAGGAGCTTCACCGCCACTGGTGGCGTTGCCAGGAGTTCGGCCGTCCTGACGATGCGGCCAGCTTTGATCGTACAGAGGACAGGCTGACGCGTCATATTGAATACCTCGGCGAAGCGATCGCCCGCCAGAGGAGGGACTCGCGCCGGTCCACCGTCTCCCGACTTTTCCGGGCTTCAGTCAACACTCTCAGGCCGTCCGCAGATAGTTGCATGTCCAGCGCCGTGTACTACTTGGACGAACTTGATGTCATCATCCACGAATGCGTCAAGGAATGGGGCTACGACGAGCGAAGCCGTGCCATCCACCAAGAACAGATTAACAGAGGCTTGCGCCCTGCTTACGAGCAGCACAAATACGAGAACACCAGGCTCCCTCGACATGATACGATCAATTATAACCAGCTGCAGAGTGACGTGGCCGAAGCGACGACCAAGTCAGGCAAGGCGTCACTCAGTCAAATGGAGATTCCGAACACTTGGCCCAATATCCCGCCGCCAAGCAACACTTACTCCACTTTCGCGTCCCCAACCAACACGAGCCACATGACCGGTCCAAGCAACAGCACTAGTGCCGGATGACTGGCGTTCACCCGCTCTGACAGCTTCGGATTTCGTAAGACCAGAGCGTTCAAGCCGACATTTGTGTTTGCTATAGGTGTGCATACCAGTATACGCTGCGAACTGCTAATTCTGTGCACACACGTCCTAGTGACTAGTTCCTATGCTCCTAACGCGATGGCCGCTGTCGCAATGCATTTCCATGCTGCCGCTAGCCTTTGGAATTTGAGCGTGGCTGCAAGTCGACTCGCATCTCGAACTCTCCTATGCCGCCACTTGTACTATGGCGTGGTGGTAAGTGTCACCCTAGCGCGACACAGCTGCTGCCAGCATCTGGCACAACTCGTCTCCCCAAGGCGAAGTACTATGAGGCCTGAGTAAGACTGTGTATCTGAATCGCTTTTTCGCGCCCCGATCGGACCGGGATCGAATCCGGTGCAGTCCGTATCTCGAGAACTGACAGGAAGGCCTCACTTACAACCGAAAACACACGCTATCGCGATACCACACAAATAGATAGGGCGCAGTATTGCGTCGACCCGGCGCAGGGCCTCGTCACACCTCACGAGCACGGAATGCAAGTTGCTTCAGCCGGTACTTATGATGTAGAAACGACAATGGGCGCCTGGAGTACTTGGGAGCTGACTAGATATGCGCTCAATAGACAGCTCCGCCACGCCATCAAGAGGCGGAGTTCCGACATGGCGCGAGCTCTGAGAACAGCCCGGGAGCTGGAGATGTTGTGGCGGCTTGTGAAGCCATACGACACGGAACCAGGCAAGATCATCGGCGGACTGACTCGCAGTCAATCTGCGAGCGTGCTGGAGTCAAGCATCAAATCCATAGGGCGAGCCATAGCCCGAGAGGAGAGAAATTCGAGGCGGTCAGTGGAAATTCGGATCCTGCGGCTCCCATATGACCTGATGAGGTCCTCACCGAGTACGCACAAGAAGCGGGCGAGGACTGCATTGCAACAGCTCGACGACCACTTTCAACGGTGTGTAAGCGCTGCGACTGAAGTATATTATAGCCATTCCCATTCAAACAACACTGATGAGGGATACTCGGTCTACACTGACGCAAATGGTAGGCGATGGAATTACGCCGCTCCCTACGCATAGATGGGTCTTGCTCGCCCCCCCGTGAGATCCGAGGAGGCGTAGAAACGGAGGCCATAATGGTCCGTCTACCCGTCTGACCATGCATGGGCAACGGCCCCGCCTGAAAGACTTAGAGGTATTAGCTTAGCCTGGAATAAGAGTGATGCTGCGAAGACAACCCGTCGTCTTCGATTTGCCTTTGTTCCACCTGAAAGTTACATCGGGTGAAGCGAGGTAATTCAACCTCATCGTCTCCCAGTACGCCTGAACTTCATGTAACATACTGATACGTTCTATAGACCCCCAATTACCCGCAGACCATCATCGACTCGGCACAACACATGTCTGCTTCTGCTGGGAGCGCTGTCCAGTCCACACCTGAAGTGGCGAGGCAGCGATGGAACTTGATCACGGATACACTCAAGCAGCAACTTCTGTATGCGGTACGGAACGATGATCCTGATGTGACGGCCGCCTTTGCAAGTATCCAAGAGCTACGGGAGGCTTGGGCCGAGGTGGCACGGTACCATGTAGACTCAAGCAAGCCGTTTGGCGGGAGGACGCGAAGTCAGTGCGAGAGCGCGTTGAATTTGTGGATCAATAATTTGAGCAAATCAATCGCCAGACAGAAGAAAACCCCGTCTCGCCCTTGGGTGCTTGCGCTCTTACAAAGCCCGTACGATCTCATCAGGTCGTCTCCGGAGGAGTGCGAGGAGAAGGCGCTGCTCGCTCTCCAGCAACTGGACGATCATTTCGAGTCGTGCATCGATATGTGGATCTCAGACCGCTGGAGTCAGCAGATTCGCCGTCAAGAGACCGTGCTCGGTCGCCGCCGACCTAGCGACCCGCCGACGATCCGAGAGAGGAGGCGCGAAATCACTGCGAGCACCGCGAGATCTTCTGATGTCAGGCGTCCCCACGCGCTGACTACCGAGTCCCCGTCTACAAAAGATGCGAACGGAGATGGTGCGCCAATGACTGGCATGTCGTGCCTGTCGAAAGACGGCGGGAAGTGGGTGCAATAAAGTTCCGCAACTTCTGGGACACTGTGCTCGAGGTCATCGGAGATCCAAACTTTAACGCTGTTTGCATGCATGTCTCTGTTTCCCAAACATACAGCGATAGCGTCTCAGAAAAGAGCTTGGATGGTTCACGCACAGACGTCATGAGTCCACTCTGCACGTCTTCACTAGCTGTCCAATCCCCCTCCCTTAATTCGCAACCCGCAGCTGGAAGACAATTGAGCCTAGCCTTTGCATCTCGCGCCGCTGCGCCACGACGGAGCCTTTCATAGCACCTCGACACCAGCGGGCTGAGATCAAAAAGGGTGACGGCCTCTTCGCTGGGGGATCTCCTAACGTAGCCCCGCCCGACTTCTTCTTGGCCATCCCCACGGGTCGCTTGACAGGTAGATGAGGCTTACAGGATGACCGCGAGCTCTCGACGGAAGGCGGCCGGTCATCAGCAGGGATCATTGGGTCGGCTATAAGATAGCTGGCCCTTACAGCGTGCCCATGCACCACAGAGCCCAGCGCCTCATACAACATGTCGTCACTCTCAGGCGAGGCGGTGACTGTGTCCGATCCGATGACCGCGAAGCAGGAGTGGCGATCATACAAGAAGACACTGACGAGACAACTCCGGCACGCAATCAGGAAGCAAGAGCATGTCATGACTCCCGCTTTACAAACCCTGGGCAAGCTGAGAGGGATATGGTGGGTAGCCGAGCGATATGATTCACAACCACCAAAGACAATCGAAGGCAGGACGGGATCCCAGTCCGAGCACGCTTTAGAAACGAGCATCACATCCTTAGGCCGAGCCATCTACAGGAACCGAAGAAATTCGAATCGTTCAATGGTGTCGCGTCTCTTGCGGGTCCCTCTAGATGTCCTCAAGTCATCGGCGGAAGGGCATCAGAGGGATGCCGTTTCTGCACTGAGGCAGCTTGATGGCCACTTCCGACGATGCGTAAAGCTGTGGCGCCAAGACCGAGCGGAACAACAACGTCGGACCGAGGACGGGACCCGCGATCTGCCTTTACCACTGGGGTCGCACCCTGTGATACTTGACTGCGGTGCAGTCGATCGAAGCGGCAGCTCTCGACAAGGAGAAAACCGAGGGAGGGAGATACTGGAGAGTCAAGACCTATCTGACGAAGCTATTGGTGTTTGATACGTCACAGACAACCTCATACAATCTTTTATACTTTCAAGGCCATTGAAGCGAAAATCGGACGACAGCGGAAACCCAGTGACTCTCAAGTGAAGCCGACTGAAAACTGTCCCGATCCTAAGGCACTGATTCGTCGGGACCGGATCGAGTACCGCCCAAGCGAGCACCTCGGACCATGGCTCACAAGGAAGACCCTGTTCTTCCACGCCACCCTTTTACGCGAGAGCTGAGATGCTGTAGCCCAACTAACAGTTTGTGCTGCGCAGCTCAGTCAGCACTGACCTTCGCCCGACGCACGCAAGGACATGACCAGCTCGGCATATGCTTTCGAGGCGAGTCCCGAAGCGACTCGGGAGCGCTGGGAGTCTGCCATGATTACGATCAAGGCGCAGCTTCACCAAGCCATCAGAAGGAAAGATCCCAATATGACGGCAGCTCAACGAACCGCCAGCGAGCTTGCTAGCTTGTGGAACTTGGTCCAGGAGTACCACGTTGATTTGATCTGTGCCATCGACGGACAGGCACAAGAGGCCTCTACAGCAGCCTTGCGAGTCTCGATTGATTCTCTCGGACGAGCGATATCGCGGGAAAAGGACCGCTCGATGGTCTCCCTGGCCCTCCGGGCAATTCGCGCGATGACCAAGCGAACGCAATCGCCATCCGAGGAGTGCCACGCAGAGATTCTGGCCACGTTGCAGCAGTTCCAGGACAGCTTTGACCGGTGCATAGACGTCTGGACGACAGTGTGGAGTCCAAGGGCTATTCATGGGCCGCTCAGTGCGTTGGGCGACGGAGACGGATCAGGCCCATTCGGGCCCATTGATACATACTATGCGCAGTATCTCAGGAACCAGTCCCCTATCCGCACGTCCACCTGATCACTTACTGAACCGCCACTGCGACTTGGGTGATGCATCACGACTAGAGCTGAGGGCGGTGATACTCAGTATTGTACCCCTATTAAACCGATCCGGGCGGTGGTGCGCAGTATTGTAGAAATGTTATCCCGATCGAAAGGACCTCATACAGCACTTCTCGCAGTCGTATGCAGACTACGCCTCGCCCAAACGTTGCACGCTGAATCTTATCCCGGCGGCCAGTCGGCGTATGAGCCCTGGGCGCCGCCTTCGCACCCATGACCTTTCCCCGAGCGCATCGGGCTCAGCCTTAGCGAACATCGTTTCGGATGCTGAAGACCTTTTGTGCGCAGTCGTATTGCTTTACCAATGATCACGACCAAGTTTTTCTTGATTGTTGTCACATAAACCAGCGTGTTGAAGACTGCAATATGGCTGGTCCAGCCTCCGCGTCTCACTCCAGCCCCGAGGCGACACGCCAGCGATGGGGTTCCACCAAAGCCACCATCAGGCGGCATCTCCAACACGCCGTGGACAACGACGATCCGGAAATGACAGCTGCTCTGTTGGGTGCCGAAGAGTGGAGTCGCCTATGGGTTGGGGTCCACAAGGAGCTCAACCCAGACCCTGATGCCGACGGACAGACACGCGCCCTGACTGTGGAACTCAAGCTGTCTATCGTTTCTCTGGGCCGGGCCATACGCCGAGAAAACAGATTTTGGAGCAGCTCGCGTACGCGCATGATCCTTCGCGCGCCATATCAGCTCACGCGATCATCCGGAGAAGAGTGTCAGGCGAAGGTCCTGGCCGCTTTGCAGCAACTCGAGGAAGACTTCGAATCTTCCCTCCATCTCTGGAGATCACAAAGGTGGGCTGAACGAGTCCGCGAGCAAGAGACGGAGTTCATTGCGTCCGGCTACGGCCCGACTGGCGATACACCCGTCGTGGCAGCCCCAGCCAGTCACCCGGAGCATCCTGGAGGGAAGGCCACGCGATGGGACTCGACGCCTGCGTGGCAGTTCTGAGCCTGCCTCGAGCGGCATTCTCGCTTCGTCGAGGAAGGGGCGCCGGATGGTGGGTGACACTGAGTGAGCCGGACGATCAGCCAGCTCCTTGACTGTCTGTTGTCATGTACCTCGTCAGATGCACCTGCGTAGATTAGGATCCATCCCGGACTAAAGTGAAGGAGCCTGTGCGTTTCACGACCCTAGCCAAGGAGTCCGTCGAGAGTTGTCTCGAGACAGCTAGACCGATGACTGCTCGAAGAACGCTGCCGGCTTGAGCAGCGTGGGAGAGTGTGGCGCCGAATCGTTGGCGAGTAGCAGGCGAGGATGATCCTCGGCTCGCGTCCGTTGGAAGAAGGGCCGGGTACCAACAGATAAGCGAAGATAGGATCTCGGCGTCCCAGCTGACTAAGCCATCACACTAAGACACGTCAAGCTTTGCACAAAAGCTGGGACATCGGCCTCTAATTTTCACCTTGAGACCCGTCTGTTCCACATCACCCGTCGCCCGCACAGCTATGGCTTCAAGCTCCTCCAAAGGTAAGGAACGCGCTTTCGACCCTACGGTAGAGGTGAGATGGTCCACGACCAAGTCTGACCTCGAGACGCAGCTCCAAAAGGCGATAGAGACGGAAGAGGGCGACATGTCGGAGCCTTTGGTATTGGCTGGGGAGCTGCGTACCATCTGGCGGCTCATCTCATCCTCTGAGTCTCGCCCCGGCTGGACAGAAGGAGAGGATGAGCACTCGGAATTAGAAAGGCTCTTGACCACGCGCATTGAGGGTCTAGGCAAAGCTGTGACTACCAGACACCAGAACGCAAGCCGCTCGAAGGCTCTTCGCCTCTTGATGGCTCCGCTCAAAGAGCTCAGGCATACGCCAGAGCTGTATTACAACGAGGCATTGAATGCGCTGAATCAGCTCGATGTACGGGTCCAGATCAAGCTCGACTCGCTGGATCCGAGCCGGATGGACGGCACAATCACGCGTAAAGAAATCCCTTTCAGACGCGGCGATGGGCCCAAAGTGCACACTCGCTTGGTGGGGTCTTCGGGGATGGCCCATGTCGTAGGCCCTTTCTAATGTGCGACCGACCCGGGGCGGAAGACCTCGTACGTATGAGAGAGGGAAAGGACAGGACTGTGCACGCACCTCGCGACGCCGCCGTGACCTGCATATGTACTCCGTGCCGAGCAGGCCACGTAATGGAGCGGAGACATGCAGCCTCGCCCGGGAAGCCAGCTAAGCGAATGTATAGATCTCGGTCGACATGTTATGAGATAGATGATGCACACTATGACGGTGACCGATGTTACCGGAAGAGGCAATAAGGCGAACAA
>CAUG01000528.1:1703-27162 GCA_000442785.1 Papiliotrema flavescens NRRL Y-50378
TCGTCTCCTGCTGATCTGTACACAACACGTCAAGGGGGTCGAGTCGCGGCTCCAGGAGTGACTCAACAGCAACACGGTCACACTATAGGTAGAGGCGGATACAAGGGGATCTACCTGGACGAGTCGAATTCCGACTTCCAGTGCCCGATCGAGATCCCCGACAGAGCAGATCCGAGCGAGATGCGGCCGGCGACTCGCGCAGAGAAGCGTGCCGATAGTGTCACCGCCCCCTGGGAGCGGGCGCTCGAGCATGACTCGATTGACCTGCTGCAGTTTTATCTGTTTGCGGAAGGCGTGCACGACCACATAAGGGGCTGGATCATCATGGACCTGCTGGAGGAGCGGGACGAGGTCGCAGCGCGGGAGTTGGCGATGGGTTGGAAAGAGGTGTATCAGCTGCCCTTGACGAGTACGACCCGCAAGAACAAGATCCGAAAGCTATTGGAGCCCTACCGCCACTTTGAGCACCGGCAAGATGTTTGGCGTCCGGCGGCGGGCGACTGGTGGTCCCGTGCCCGCTTTGGCGCTCATGGCGCCAAGGTCAACCTCGAGTATGGCTTGGACGACCTGCTGTGGAGTATGCGCGCGAGCGGCGTCTCTCCGGCTGCACGACATGCCATGGTGCGCGACTTGCTGTCACAGCCCAGAGAAGATGCATACCTCGACCGAAAGAAGAGGCTACTTGAAGCGGTGGAGATGAAAGACAGGTGGGATGATCCGGTCAAGTACAAGGCAGTCAAGGACGAGCTGGTATATCACTATCAAAAGAAGGACAGATTTGGAGGGCGGGATGTCATTAGCCAAAAGCGCCTGGCAGAGATTGCGGAGGAAATGCAGGCTGCCAAGGTACCTCGAGCTACGATCGGAAAGATTCTGAGGGAGATCCGGTGGAACTTGCCAAAAGGCGGATGGCGGGGAGTCCTGAAACGCATTCAGGATGCCGGGGGCCTCTGATATGACATTCAATATGTGTATTAGATGCATGTGGATAGAATGTTGAGCCTGACACGTCTGTCCTCTGCCAAACACAGAGACATGAATCAGCTTCCCATTTGAATGGTCTCGACTCAAATGGTCTTGACTCAACAGCTAGAGCCTGATCAGTCCGCTGAACTCTTCTGCGCTCCTAACCTTGAATTTGATCCATGGTTGGGTGTGACGAGTCTTGAAGCTGCCATTCACAATCAAACGAAACAGGGAAGATCTCAGCTCTTCCACAGTATATGGTGAGGGAACATCAAGGTCATGGTAAGATGCAGAATCAATGGGAATGTAGGCTTGGTTAGGCGTCACCACAGTTTCAAGTTTTGGACAAATGACACAGACTGCGGTATCATGCAGAGTGTATGCCCAGCCATGCTTGGAAGCCTCCCTTGAAGCCTCAGCGCTCATCTGTGACAGATGGTCCACAAGCACATCCCGTTTGTTGTCAGCCCATTCCAGGTGGCGCTTGGGTGTGCGCCTGGCAAGCTCCTTGGCCAGATCAAAGGACTGCTTGACGAGCTTCTCCAAAGTGCAACTTTTGGCCAAGTATGTTCCCTGAAGCCAGGAGATATCAGTGCGCATGATGGTGCTGCCTATCATCCTGGTGTATCGATGAGCCCACTCTGAACGCAGTAGTGATTTTCTGTCCTTGCACACGCCATTCTGGGAATTGGCGAGACTTTCCTTCCACTCTGAGACAGACATGCGTGTAACAACTCCGCTTGACACACCTGGCGCAGAGGCTTGGTCATTGGACATGTCAACATCTCCAGCGTTGTTGTGTGCAGTGTCACTCTCAGGTGTGTCCCATTTATGACGTGACATACTTCTGGTGAGTTCAAGGAGGCCTGATCGAGCGATCTCCTTGCATTGGCTCGCCATTGGTGGGTCTTCTTCTTTCAGCTGCTCATGAAACTTCCGCAAAGCCTCAAGCCTCTCAAAATACTCCATCATGGACGCTCTCTGAGCCTTCTCAGACTGTTTAAGAATCACTGAACCTGAGTGGATGTCCTCCTCCATCAACTCCAAATGTTGATTGAGGACAAAACGCGCGTCACTTTTGAAATTTGTCCTGTCAATGCTTCGAGTAAGCCTTGGCTCTGGAATTTCCACCTCTCCAAGGTGACATTCTGGCACAAAGGTGGAGCATGCGTTGAAATACATCTCTTTCTCGGCAATGCGGAGTGGTTCTGCCAGGCTGTTGGGCCATTCACTGTTTTCCTTGTGACGAAGCTGGTAAACTTGCTTGTCAGTCAATGAGTCCAACACTCCCGTGGCGCACTCCAAGAATCTGTTCCAGACAGCTGGTGAGGGTGGGGGGGGATGGCCATCGTTTCTGTGTGCCCATGGCTCAAATTTGATGTGTTGCGCACCAGTTTGGCTATCATAATGGTTTCTCAGGCGGCTGGGATACTGATACCTCCACCAAAAGCCCGAGGAGTACATCTGACATGGTTCAGGCAATGAGTCATATCGCCCCCCATTAGCTGGGGAGAATCGAGCCGACAAATGATTGTGCACGCCAAGAATGAATTTGACGCTGCTGCAAGTCAGAGGCAGGTTCAGCTGGGTGTGTTTCAATTGGAGCCATTGATTGGAAGCATCATCTGGGGCAACAGAGTCTGATGGCACTTTCAGTTTCCCGTCCTGATCAACTTGCAGCGCATGGATGTAGTCATCATAGTCCTAAGTTATCTTTGCCAAAATGTCTTCCACAATGCTTTCTCTCCCCATCCAGCTGGCTTGCACAACACTGGCCCATTGACCTGCGCTGTCATCCTGCAGTGCCAGTATTGCAAGGTGCAGCAGGTCTGCTGCATGACGTCTTGGGACACAGCGCCTAGTGACAGTTCCATTGTGGTGATAATCCAGCTCTCCTGGAACTGTCACTTCCAGCTCAAAGTTGCGAAACACTCCGGTTGGGATGAGCCTGACAGTGACAGATTTGCCATTCTCGTAACCACCCGCCGGTGTGACGTAGACATTTTCCATGATGATAGAGTGGTTGGAATCTGCAGTCCTGCAGACATCAGGGGTGAGAATAATGAACCAAAGAGGGGGCAAGAGCGCTTTTGGGAGGTCAGGTTGTCACGGCTTACAAGGGAGCAGTGTGGTGTATGGCAGAAAGGATGATTGAGGGGAGCAGTGAAGGGCGCGTGTGTCAGTATGACGCGCAATGGCATGGTGGAATTTGGCACAAAGGGTCACGTATCAGAAGTGGTGATTATTGTAGGTGACTAGGTCCCACTGTGCTGAGCCCTGCACCAGGTGTGCTATGGTCCATGTGACAAGGACGCAATCAAAAATGTGGACAAGTGATAAAACTGACGAGGCCATTTTACTGGGAGAGTTGTCTCCCGTCATAGGTTTATGGTACTGCCGCCAGAACACGTGTAGGAAGATGCCACCCAGGTTGCGCATGGACTTATGGATGCTAGACAGCTCTTCCATCCTCCAGTCCGTCCAAACTATTATATACACCCGCTGAGCGGCAACTCCTTAGTCCCCAACAACTTTGCCCAATCTTCTGTGTAAAACCCTTGAAAGTGAACGTCAAGAGCCAAACGAAAGCTAGGGGCATCTGAGGGGTCATGCGGATATGGCCAGGGTTTGTCCAGGGAAAAACCTTTGATGGAATCATCTGGCAGAGGGGACCATGGGTATTGCCTGACAACTGAACAAAGTGTGGGTTGGAGATTGCAGACAGACATATCCTGGAAAGTGGGGCGCTCATGTCGTCTCCCTGCTCTGCCCAATGAGCCAGACCGGGATTCTGGGAAGCCCTGAGCAAGCGGCCCCCGCAGATCATCCGTCTTGCGAGGTAGGTGGACTGGTGTGAGGGCGGCAAGGTTGCTGCTCAACTCAAACCCCAGTTCCATGAGCCGATGCAATCTCCATCTCTTGTTGAATTCGGTGCCCTGAAGCCATGTGGGATGAATGTTGAGTATGGCTTTGCCTATTGTTCGTGTGTATTGAAGGCACCTTTTGCGCTGCATGAGGTGTCTTTTGGCCTCCAACACCTTGTCAAGGGGCGCTGACAGATTGCTCCTCCACGCCAGGACTTGCGGTACTAGTCTCATCATTGAATCGTCAAAACTGCTTTCCTCAGCATTGCTTTGATCAAGTTTGCTTGCTTCAGAATGTTCCATGCCAGCGGCTTCCTTCAGAATCTTCCCTGCCACACGATTGCCCATCTCGTCCACTGGCAGCTGAGCCTCAAGCAATGAGAGGTTCTCAAGGTACTTCTGCATCGATGCGCAGTGGAAATTCTCTGATGCCTTCAAAAGCTGTCTGCTTGTTTCAATGTTTTTGTTCAGCTTTGTTAGCTGCTTTTCAAGATCCCACTGAGCAAGGCTTCGGATGTCAATCGACTTGCCAGGGCAGTTCAGTCGGTCCCCTGTGATCTCGACCTGCTCGGATTGATACGCAGGATCAAAGGACCAACATGCCTGGTGGTACATCTTGGCCTCTGCAGCCTGTAATGCATCTCGAATCGGTCGTTGTACCCCTCCCATATAATGAAGGTTTGAGCAGGCAAGCCTGACCTCTTTGTTGCTCATTGATGCAAGTATCCCGCGCGCGTCGGACACAAACGCATTCAGTCGAACAAGCGAAGGTAGAGGGTGATGAGTTGTGGTCCCGTGGTCGGATTTTGGCTGGTAGATCAGGTGGCACCCTCCGGTCTGATCATCTGCCCAGAAGCGCAGAGAAGAGCTCCTGTTCTCTTGGTCCCCTTGATATAGGCGGACCTTGTCAGTGTTCATGGTGCACGGAGCCTGTATTGCGTCGTACTTGACTTGACTCTGGGCGTCGGGTTGGAAGTAGGCAGACAGATGTCCCCGTGGTCCAAAGTCAAATTGAACGCCCTTGAACTTCCATGGCAGCTCGAGCGATGACTGTTGCAGGCGGGACATCCCTTCAGACACGTCGTCTGACACATTGCATTCTGGAGGGGGAATCAGCCTGCCAGTGATGTCAACAGTGAGGCCGCAAACGTACTCGCGGTAACTTTGGCTTAGGAAGTTTGACATTTCCGGCAGGGGACTCTGTCTCAAATTGTAAGGAGCCCATTCAATTGCAGCCCATTCTCCATCACCCATGTTTTGCAATTCTTGTCTGCTCCGCTCAATAAGTGCCACAGCATGTTCGGGAGGAATGCAGCAAGACGTCGTTGTTCCATCATGATGATAGGCTATCTGACTTGGGATGGTCACAGAGAGCTCAAAGTTGCGAAAGGTAAGAGTTGGTTTGAAAGTCACAGTCACAACATCGCCGTTCTCAATGCCAGTCAGCGGGGTGACAAGGATGTGACTTGCGGCTGGAGAGGGTTGCAAGTGTGCAGACATGGTTGCAAACTAGGTGAAGGAGAGTTGGACGTTATAGGGAGCCTTGACTCCGGGGGGTTTTGTTCCTGCTCTCACCTCTGAAAGTGTTGGTGCAACACAAAAAGGATGGGCGATAGACTGAGGCAGTGCTTAGCTCCCTGCTTGGACCCTCTCTACTGTGATGGGCGAAAGGAGGACCGACTGGAGCGTGCATGATATCCCCTGTGCTCCACTGCTCCACCGCTTCCCAAACAATCTGTGCGAGTAAAAGGGTGGCATCTGTACATTGCAGAGGCAGCATCACAAGGCCCTTGAGCAAAGCAAGCCCCGCCTTCCTCCCAAGTCACCGGCCAATGATTGGTATGGACCGCAAGTCTCACACTGCGGGGGGGACGGACGAGCCCGTCCCCTCCCTTGCCGTCAAGGACATTCATTGTTGTTGCCACAGTTCTCGAGAACCTCTCTGCACATCTCTTTTGCAGGACAGGATGCAATGGACGTTCAGTTTTGCATGCGTTCTGCCACCAAGCCTATCCCGGGTTGTTGGTCTGCATGGCTCAGGGGTGATGTAGATCCTCACCTGGATGACTGAGACTTGGCATATAGCTGGTACACATAGGACGGTGCCGACGGGGCAACAGAGATTTCAGTGATCTGTGCATGGAGTACAACAGAGCCAAGCTGACACAGTAGACCACTTGCATCACTTATCACCGCCATCTGAAATCACTGCCATTTTCTTCTGCTCCTCAGCTCGATCCTAGCTCCCGTCACGTCCCCTGTTTTGCCACGCTCAAAAGTCCTGCCAGATTTGCTCCGGCCTACTCTGGTGATAGACAAGCTGGGGCGTTCTCGTGTCCCGACTGGACTTGAAGTCCACGTACTCCTCTTCATCGGTGGTCGTATTCTGCATTCGGACCATCAGGGCGACGGTGTATCCCGCCGCCCCACCATCGTCCGACAACAGCGGCATTGGCTCGGCACAGCGCTTCGTGTGCACAAGGTCGTCGAAATCGATGAGCCGTATGGATCCATCATGATCGATTGAAAGCTTAAGTGAGCATTTGAGAGGATCCTTCTTCTCATGCCAGGGGGAGAATGGCGCGCATCGCATTCTCGACCCCGTCTTGATGTAACCCTCTGCAACTTCCCTCGCGTGGCGCTGCCAGCGCTGCCTGTCTTCGTCGAACGAGGGTTGTTTAGCTGTAACGGACCAACCTTGCAGCCTTGAAGCCAATTCGGCGGTGCACTTGAGGGTACGCCGCATGAGGGACTCGAGCTGTACGGCCTTGCTTGGGAACGCTCCCGAGAACCAGCTTGGATGGGTAAGCAGCAGACCACTTCCAACGATCCTCGTGTACCTGCAGAGCCTCTCGAGCCTGAGCGGGTACCACCTGCTATGTTGTTGTGAAATGTTGGAGGCAAGGGTGTGTACATCGACCATCCAGTTGGTCATCTGATCAGGCAGCAGCTGTGACCAACGCAACCCCTGCGTGACGGGCCCCGGCAATCCTCCGGCTTCTCGCATGTCAATCGCCAAATATGACAGCTCTCTCAAGTGGAGAGGGGTCACAGTACCTTCAGTTTCAGCTCGATGTCGAAGCGTTTCGGCCTTCTCAAACAGTTCCCTCCATTGCGAAGCGTTGCGCACGTCGTCCGCCCGCGTTGTGTAGCACTGTCGCCTCGACTTTGCGTATCGCAATTCGTCCTCCAAATGCACTTGAGCAGGGTAAGTCCAATTGCTGTCGTCAATCTGGTGGTTCAGCCGGGAATCCTTGATCTCGAAGACCGATTCTCGCTCCTGTTCGGCCTCGTCGGAGACGGGATTAAACTGGGAACATGCGCTTCGGAAAATACTGGACTCGACACTTCTCACTGCTGCCTCCAACGCGGATGGCATGCCGTCTGCAGCATTCGATCGCAGAGCCCAGACCCTTCTTGTTCTCATTGCACGCATGTTCACTTGGCATATTTCCTGCACCTGTCGGTGCAGCGCGGCTCTCTGTTCCCGCGTCAGCTCTGGGTGATGCGGAGATTCATCATTCTGCCAGGGCTGAAGCTTGTACAGCAGCTTACACGCTCCAGTCTCGCTGTTCTTCTCCAGACTCAGAGCAAGGGCACTGGCCCGTGTACAGAAACGCCTGCGAAGTCCAGTCGAACGATGAAGCCAGAGACCATCCGGCTCTCGACATTCCGCGGTGTACTCGATCGAGTGGTGTCCCTTGGCTGCCAAGTCGACGTGGAATTTTTGGTACGGCGTTCGAAGACGGAGATGATCCTTGGTCAGAACAGGTTCAGAGCATGAAGCGTCGGACACCGTTGTGCCGCCATGCGGCGGCTTGAGAACCCCATCATGCCCGAGCGAGAGCCGCCGGAAGTACGCCCGATACGCCCGAGTGAGCCTTTCTGAAATGGCTGCAAATCCCTCGTAAAGCGCGTGGAATCGTTCTTCCTCTGTAATACTCTCAGATTCTCCGAGGACACTCTCCGCCAAGCACACGGCGTGCTGCTCGGGCAGACAGCGAATCTGCGAAGGTTGATCGAGGGCATGGAACTCGATCAAAGCCGGTATGGTCATCGCGAAATGTTGCTTGAAGCTGACCGTACCCAGGTCGCCCGACCCATAAGTGGCCATCCGCACGGTGACCCCCAGTCCCTGTTCATAACCACCCACGGGCGTCATTGTGACACTATCGAATGAGCTTGGCTCAGTCATCCTGGCGAATAAGCTGCGACCGGGGGATGCGTCGAACGAGACGACAGGGCACTGCCGTTGGTGTTATATTCACCATGGCTTCAGCAGTCCAGTGAGGTGATGTCAAAGGATGCAGGGGGAAAGCATAAGAAGCCCTTCTCATACAAGTCGAGCATCCTTTGCCCGCAGCGTCATCGCGCTCCATCGCGCGACAGGGGGTTGAGGGTCCAGGGCTGCAGTGGCCTAATCCTGTGGCTGCAGCAGATGACCCAGCTCTCACAACATACGGATCTTCCCGTCTGACAATGCGCTCTTGATCCTCGCATCGCTTGCATGCACATCATGCCTTGACACTTCGGCCCGAACCCGCCTCGAGCTCGTCCAGGTACACCTTCCTGGCCTCGCGTGTGTCCGTGTCCCCTTCTGAGCGCGAGTAGGGCGTCCACTTCGGCTCGTCTTGGAAGAGTCGCATCGCCGTGATGGTGTTGGCTGAGTCGACCGTGAAGCGGTGGTATATCCTGCGAGTGAGCAGATGATAAGGGTGCAATGTGTGTGACCCACCCCGCTGGCAGGACGATCAGGTCACCGGCCTCCAGCTGGATCCTGATCCATCGCTCGTTGTGCGGTGCGTGGTGCCCTGGGGTCAGACAGTGATTCACGGGGTAGGTCCTGCCAACTTACCACGGACATCGAAGTACCCCGAGCCCGCCAGGATGTACCGGATCTCCTCGTCCTCGTGCAAGTGCCTGTGTCTCAGCCCGATCCCGGGGCTTTCATCCACCACTCACTCGTCGAAGAACGACTTGATCTTCGTCTCGTACGCCTCTCCAAGCCCCTCCTTGGTCACCGTTATACGGTCTCGCTTCACAGTCAGCTCCATTCCAGTCCATCAGCCGCTGACTCACGTTCTTGTAGCCCCGCTCTTTTGCAAAGACGTCAATCGTCTTCTCCCACTCGCCGGCCCCATCAATCGGGATTTCCTGGTAGATCACGCCAAGGTCAGACAGGCGCTCCAGGGAGATGTCGGTGCCGGAGTGGTGCGGTTCTCGCTGATCTCCCCTGCGGATGAGCGTGCGTCCGCACACGTTCGTGAGCTTACGGCTGGTCGTCGTAGATGTAAGCCTTCATTTCGAGCGTAACGGGTTTGATGACGATAGTGTGCTCAAGACTGTTGCTAGGTTCGATGTATCAGAGAATGCAGCTGTCCAACGTGCACGATTGATTTGAGAAGCAGAACGAATGAGAAGGATGAGATGACGCCATGCGTATGCCATGACCGAGTCACCGACTTTTTGGTTCCGCCTCCGGAGAAGAAGGATTGCCCAAAGAGGCAATTGTCATGTTGATTTTGCCATCAGACGCGTCGGGTTTGCCACCCACTTCGACGAAGAGGAACCAGCTGGTAACGACAACAGCTGCCCTGATGCGGTAGGCGTAACCTTCACCATATACGACTTTCGGACCCCGGTCACTAGCTCAGAGAGACTAATACGGGATACGCATACGGGAAAACGTGGGGCATTCCGAAGAAAGAAGATACTCGCAGCGGCTGACGGTCGATCAAACCTCGTGAGTGAGACAAACAATGGTTCCTGATCCGCCCACACTCGACCTTGTCCAAGTCAAGATGGCGAGGTTGTGTAGCTGAAAGACATTTGAGAGAAACGAATGCCGAGGCGAAAGTCAGAGCGGCGTGCGACTCGGAATCGGAGGCAAGAAGGGAATCGGAGGCAAGAAGCGATGAGCTGAGCTGATCCTCACAGACCACCTTTTCTACCCCTGTCGCGCTTCGCATACATTGCTAAACGAGTCAGAGTCGCGCATAGCGTGGTGAGTCGTCGTCTGCCTCAACCATGTCCACTCTGGATCGATCTGACGTCGTGCGAAGCCGACGCTAGGACGGCTGGCTCTCTCTACGCCTAGCCATCTTCTCTCCACCGCTTCGGGTCACAGCGCTATAACTGACTGCAGAGCGGAAGCGCTCCCATTGACTGCTCTCGACCCAGAGCCTAGAGAGAGGATTCATCTCACCCCTCTCCAATCACTCTCGACGCTCCGTCCTCGCGGCCTCGAAGCATTCCGTCATCGCCCCGAGTAGCCGCCCTTGCGTGATCCGCAACCTGGCGCACAAGCCCATCAAAACAAAACCGGCGTCACCGCGCTCGCGCCCCCGCCTTTGGGCATCATCGTCACCCCCTTGTGACATATACGTTTCAGCCGACAGCATCAGTGAGCTCACCGCATTCTCGTCTGCTCCATCTTCCTTCGTTGTTGTGTTTTTCCCGCTCGACTCAAAGTTCCATCGCAACCATCCTTGCGATTCCGACTGCTGTCGTCATACCACACCTTTCTATATCATTGACTGACCATTAGCAACTGCACCATCACGCCACTCGTAGTCACGGACGCATCTCATCATGCCATCGCCATCGTCCAGCTCGACCAGCCTGGCCGACCCGTCCGTCGCGTATACTCTGCTCGAAAAGCTAGGCACCGGTAGTTTCGGGACGGTGTGGAAGGCGTGAGCCGAGCCTTGCAATCCACAATCAGGCTGACGGGCAGAAAGCATAATGTCACGGGCCGCATCGTCGCCATCAAGATGATCGACCTCGAGAGCACAGATGACGACATCTCAGAGATTCAAGCGGAGATTGCGCACTTGTCAGCGTGCGACTCGGAGCACGTCACGCGGTACTACGGGAGCTTTGTGCGCGGGTGGAGATTATGGATCGTGATGGAGTATCTGGCCGGAGGGAGCTGCCTCGACCTGGTACGTCAGCGAATGCGGCAACCGAAAGTGAAGCTGATGGACAGCTGAAACCGGGGGTGTTTGCCGAGTCGCAGATCGCCATCGTGTGCCGGGAGCTGTTGTTGGGATTGCAGTACTTGCATGACGAAGGGAAGATACATCGTGACATCAAGGCGGCGAATGTTTTGCTCTCCGCCTCGGGTGCGGTCAAACTCGGTGAGCAATACGTTATTCATACAAGGCATAGCTAACCCGCAGCCGACTTTGGAGTTGCTGCTCAGCTCTCGTCTCACAAGTCACAGCGGCATACATTTGTCGGAACGCCGTTCTGGATGGCTCCAGAAGTGATCCGCCAGGCGGGTTACGACTCGCGCGCGGATATTTGGTCCCTCGGTATCACCGCCATCGAGATGGCCAAGGGCGAACCGCCGCTGGCCGAGTACCACCCCATGCGGGTGTTGTTCTTGATCCCAAAGGCAAAGGCGCCGAGGCTACTCGAAAATGAAGGGTGGAGTAGAGAGTTCATGGACTTTTTGGAGCGGTGTTTGCAGAAAGACCCTCGTGACGTGAGTGACCAGCGTAACAGCCCGCAGTGAACATCGCTCACAGCAGCGATCGACCGCCCGAGAGCTGCTCAAGCACCCCTTCATCACCCGTGCGCGATCCACATCCCGCCTGGTCGAGCTTGTGGACCGTTACCAAGCGCACAAAGCGCGGCACCCGTCAAAGTCGTCCAGCCCGTCCAAGACCCTTAACAAGCAGGCGGCGGGTATGGGCGACACGATGCTGGCCAACGAGACGATCCGGAGTGAATGGAACTTTGATGATACGATCAGAGGAACGGTAAAGGGCATGCCGGTCGAGCTGGACCTGGAGGAGATGAGCGATGACGACGAGTGGGACCTGAAGAACCAGGAGGTAGACGTGGAGGAGGGATCGGCGTGGGGGACCAGCCGAGTGAGGCACAGTGGGGTGATGGCGGGGAGCGTCAAAAATGTGAGTATCTACGCTCAACGCCGACCATCATGAGCCAGAACGCTGATGGCAGGGATCCGAAGTATCGCTTCCTGTCTTGGAGCAGGGTGAGCTGGACACGCCCGAGCTTGGCTCGTCGCCCCAGACGCCCACGTCCGAGACGTCCGACCTCAGGTCGTCGGGCAAGTCAACGTGGAAGCAGCGACACGACACGAAGGGGACAGTGGTCAGAGAGGGCGACGTCGGAGACGGGTGAGTCTTTTCCAGTTGGGCGGCCACGTATTTATGGCAGCTACTCTACCGTACGGCCCGTGAAGAAGGTCGACGCGGCGGGATCTCAGCGCATATCCAACGAGTTTATCGGCACAGGCTCGGTGCGCCGTCATCCTGATGCGAGTGGCACTCAGCGCCCCGGGCTGGAGAGCCCGCTGAAGACTCGACAACCGTTGTCGGCCAAGGGTCGGGCGGGGCAAGCGCTGGTGGAGGAGGTCGTGCTGGGCGTACTCGACTCGGTGAGCCTGGACGCATAATTATAAGACGACTTGGCTGACTCCAGACTGCCGGATCCGACCTCGACGCTACCAGTCTAGAAGCGGTCAATACCGTCCGCAAAGGCTTTGCCGACCTCGGCTCGACCAACCCGGAGCTGGCATACCAGCTTGTCATGGATGTACTGGGTGGTATCCGATCGTGAGATTTTGAGGCCTGCCACATGGGCACGAACCGCTGACGAGCAGAAATGACGTCGTCCACTCGCACATCAAAAACATGTCCATGGCGGGCGTGATCCCGCGTACTCGACCCAGCATCGCTACGAAGATCCGTGGTGAAGATGGGGAGCGATCCAGCGAAGAGAGGGAGCGCGAGGCGAAGGACAAGGACCTCATCAAGGATCGAAGTCCGCTCGCGGACATGCTGTACTTGCGGTGTGAGTGGTACGATGGGCCTGACGAGGTGGGAGCTGACGGGCAGGGTTGGATGGTCTGAAGCTGAGGTGGCCCGGGACGTGAGCGGAGTTGCTTGCTCGAAGCCTGGATGATAGCATTGACAACCTGACGACTCTATCTGTAATTTTATAACGACTAGTAGGCACGGCATCACGGCCCTGGATAGATTCGCATGCAACGTCTTGATCGTAGCCTCTGCGCACCTCAAGGTCAACGCTGCTGCTGCTGACCCCGCGCTGGTCGCCGTGATTTGAATTGCGACCCTCGGGCGATTGAAAGACCTGACAAAGCCGCTGTAGCGCATACGGCGGATAACTGCAGATTGAGGTAAAGCCTTCAGGAGGCTAAGCGGCAGATGCGAGGCGTATGCATTATGCCTATTGTATATGAATCTATTCTCTCTCCCATCCACTCACTCGCTTCTCGGCACACCGCTCACTCCCTCCGCCCGCCCAGGTACCGCCCCACTCCCTCATAACAAGCGATCATGAGCCCACACGCCGGCGCGACCTTGCCACAGCGCGGGACCGTCCCCGCAAAGAGCGCGCCCCACCCTTCCGTCCTGATCACATGCAGCGCGAGCGGGAGGGTGCTCGCGCGATGCTGAAGCGCGGCGGGCGAGCAGTCCGGCGAGGGCGTGAAGACTTGACGGCGGGTCTTGAGGACGTCGAAGGGTTGGGTACAGAGGGCGGAGAGCGTCCCGGATAAAGCGCCAGAAATGAAGGAGGTGGCGATTGGCGAGAGGGGCGGGAGAGGGGAGGAGTCGGATGAGAGACGCGATTTCAGGATCTCGAAGCCGGCCCAGTAGATTCCTGGGGTTAGCACACTCTTAGCGGCAGCAGATGGGCCGGGAACACAGCTGGGATCGGCGCTCACCTGAGAATGGGACATCCCGCCAGAGCGTGGGACCGAGACCGCGCCAGAGGACAGTGACGCCCTTGCCTTGAACGAGCGTCGACATGTCTTTGAAGGTCGAGGCGTAGGTCGGGGCACCGCGATCTGCTGTCAACACGGCACACTGCGACGACAAACCCGACGCACCCGTTGGAAGAGCCTGAAGCCTGGTCCGGAACATCTCAATCGGGCTAATGACGCTTGCGCTAAATGTTCGCGCCAACGCTCCCGCCACAAGCGGCGCCGGCGTGAGACTGGCCGTGACGGACGGTCCCCCTTGCTGAGGCCGATTCAGCGACGAGGCGTTCGCAGCTGGGTCGGATGTTCCGGTGAAATATGGCGAGATGATAGTCAGGAGCTTCTCGTACCCCAGCATATAGATCGCCGACGACGGTATAGACATTGTCCTGACCGTCAGTCACGCCGCTCATGCCCGCAGCGCGATGGCACCGAGAGCCGTGCAACACTCACAAGGTCGTACCAACACCCTTCCACAGACCCCTCGTGCCCGTTTCCCGCCGCACCGTCGCAATCTCATTCCAGAATCCACCGACCACGCCCGCCCCTGCTCTTTCCAGCTGGGCAACACCTGAGACGCCCGAAGCGCCCACCCGCGCCATGGCCTTCTCAAGCGATACCGCCTCGCCCCATATGCCCGCCCACTTTGACGGATGCAAGCATCCCGACGGCGGCGCGGTGGGCGTAGCGGCATGCCGGGGCGTGGCGAAGGCGAATTCTGCCGCGTCGAGAGCTACTGCCCCGCCGCTGATGTTTCCAGGTGCACCTGGTGTAGCGGCGGAGAAGCAGGTAAGGGGGTTGGACGGCGAGTTGGCGGGGAAGCGAGGCCGTGGAGAGGTGAGCACGGTCGTCTGACAGCATTCCGTTGATATTGATGCTGGAGCCGGGGCGGCCGCAGTGAGGTGTGGGCGGGGTTGGACGGTCTGAAGCCGAGTCTTGAGGACGTCAAAGGGCGTCACTGGGTGTCAGCATGCCCGTCACGGCTCGACGAGGACGTATCAGCTTACTCAACAGACTAGTGACCACCGCACCGGTCATCGCAGCCGCGAGCTTGGCCTCGAACGGGCCCACCAGCGGCGCATTGTCGTCCACCGCCCCAGTGTCGAGTCCACGCTCCTTGCTCGATTCGCTGGGGCCTGATTCTGGCCACTGGTACTCGCCTTCCTCGCGCAGGTTCAGTCCGCCAGCTTCAAGCTTCCGATGCTGCGCGAGGTCCATCTCGGCCGCATCGGGCACAGCGGGGAAGGTGAGGTCAGGGCGAGGCCGCATGGTGCGTGAGACACAAGTAAAGTGAGAGACAGTCTGTAAGAAGGAGCGATCTGTTTTTTATTATCTGATCTGTGGAGGGCGAGTGACGCGTATTCTGCCGAACTCTTCGGCCGGCTCTCATCGAAATCTCGCTTCATTTAGCACGGGTGGCGAATCCGTCCAGGTCGCACACGCGTGTGGCACCCGACCGGTCATGCGCTTCGAGTAACGGCCACTGCAACCCGTCCACTGCTAGGCATGAAGTGGTGACTTCGCGTCTACGGCGACAGACGCGCACCCCTTCGTCGAACGAGAGCCCACCCCACGCGTCTGTCCGCTTCGTGATGGGTGCCAGATTCTCTTCCATGGGCGCGAATCGAATCTCGGTCCGGGCTGACAGGGCCCCGGCCAAGAAAGGCAGACTCACGCTCCCAGTGAACCGCTCAGTACCACTGCAATCACGCGCGTCGACCTCACTCCCTAGTATATAGGCCCAACGGGAAGTTTGATGGTGCTCCAATTCTCTGGAAACGCGAGCACAAGATCGCAAGCAGCTGAGGGCAAATTTTGAGAAGGTAAAAACAAGCAGTCGCATACAGAATGTTCTAAAGTATATAGAGCCGCAAAATTTGAACGCTGGGAGCTCTTGAAAACAGCTTTTTCCTGCACGCCCCCTTGGCCCAGTGGTAAGGCGTCTGACTTCTAATTACGTAATCATGATTATCAGAAGATCGCGAGTTCGATCCTCGCAGGGGGTTCGCCTTTTGGCCAGTGAAGGCCGCGGTCTCCTACAGCGCTGAACAGGTTCTATACGGCATCGAACGGGCTTAGCAATGATATCGGAGGAAAGTCCTGCGGTGTGCTGACTGGATCGTTTGACGCCTTTCGCAACGCTCCACGCGGTGTTTGAGCCGAATGAGAGGATCGCCGTCAGCGCGGCGAGGAAGGTCCCGAGGCACGCGAGTTCGGAAGCCGTCCCGCGGTGCGCCTGGCTCGAACCCGGGGGGCTTCAAATGGCCCACGTCATTTTGCTATCGCCTGATCTATGTCTGGCGGAACAACGCTGACGCCGCTGACGTGTACTCAGGATGGCCGTCATGATGGAGTTCTCGGTTGATAAAGAAGGAAGCCGGCTCATGTCAATCACTCAAGTGAAGTAATGGCTCGGGGTACGGCGAACTGGATGGGAAGGGGAGGGATTCGATGCAAGGGAGCAATGATGGGGCGTGGGAGTGTTTTGGACGCGCGTATATGTACCTCAGTGCCGTTCGCCTCGCTAGAGAGTGATGAGATAGTGAACTGGACCCGAGCGCAGTGGCGTTAATCAAGCGCCCAAAGCGTTCCGCCCGAAGCGTTGGTGCATGCTTGGACTCGATCAACGACCCCTCGTCAACGCTGGGGCCCGTATGGGGTGGCGGGAAGAACGACGATGCAGTGAAATCGAGGGCATGTCATGCGAGGAGCATCGCGAGTCACCTTAATTCGCGCGGGGCGGGAAGGGCGTCCCGTCCCTCGTCATGGGCAAGGTTCAGCGCGAAGCTCTTGATGGCGGGCCGAGCTTGAGCGCTGGCCGCTCGCCAGGGCAGCGACGGAATCTGGCATGTCGACCCTTCGCCAACGCCACTTCGGTCACGGATGACAGAGCTGCCTTACTGTTCCGGAGCCCGTCGCGACCGTGAAAATCGCCACCGAAAGAAGTCAGGTGGTTTACCACTGGGCCAAGGTGAGGGTCAAGCTCCGGCGTTGAACGGCAATCACTGCCGTCAACAGGTCTTGAGTACACCCACACAGCTCAACAAAAGAAGTCAGCCATTTTACCACTGGGCCACGGTTCGGTTAAGCTCCAAAATGACCGGCCCGCAAAGAGCTGTTTGCTTCGCAGTATATGTCAAGCATTGCACCTGAGCCTCGACGCATGATGTCACCGGACCGCTCTGCAGGCCCTAAGGGCGTCAGGGGTTCAGCAATGCGCCGACGGTCCCTCCTTTGCGGTGCTAGTCTTCATACGCGTATGAGATCGCAAAGTGGGTGATGTCCTTCCATTGAGGTTGACTCCGTCCTACCATGATTACCAGACCGCACTCCTGCATTCATCTCATAGATGCATTTATCCCATAGCTAGTCATCGCTGTTCGTGAACTGCCGCGTCGAGTCTGTCCGAAACTTTCCAATGACCCCAACATCCTTCATTGCACACACTGGCACAGCCGACGGGGCCGCAGGTCGCCTTGAAGACGTCCCCGAGGGCAATGCATTCCGGTTCACGTTCAACATGGGTCCCTGCGGTATGGGACCTGAGATGTCCTCCACGCATTTGCTCCTCTCGCAGAACCAAGCGGAGGCGAAGCTCAGAAGTGAAGGGCGCTCAACTCGTCAAGCTGGAACGGGTAGTTTTGTTTCTCGCATCGATCAGAACTACCTGCCAGCAAGCGGCAAAGGCGAGGACAGGACAGTCATCAGCTCACTTACCAAGGAAAACGTGATCGCGCTAGCGCGTGTCGAGTCACACGCAGTGTGGGAGGAGTGGGCCAGGATGAAGCGCGGCTCAAATGACGGTGGCGAGGAGACTGGCGAGAGTGGCGATTCTGGCGCGCATGAGCAACGAGGCGCTGTGATCCTTGCCAGTGTGTTTGATGGACACGGTGGCTCCCCGGCCCTCGTGGACGTGGCTGAGAAAACCTTTCATCAATGCGTCGCCTGGACGCTGGGTCAGGAGTTCAAAGGAGGCTCTGTTGTGGGTGAGCGGTCTGCAGAAGACCACTCGGCGTCCAGGCTGGGCGGTACAAACAATGGGAACACCTCCAAGGCGGACGGGGAATTGTCCAGGCATTGATCGAGGCGTGAGACCACTCGGGCAAGTATACATGAGAGTATACTCACACTAGGCACGAAGCCTGGAACCACGACATCCTCACCGCGCCGCTCGCGCTGCTCAGGGGGTCCATCAAGATGCCCGAGAACCCAATCTTTGCTGGCTTTCCCAATCCTGCCTTGATCCCTCTGGCGGAGACGTCGGTCCGGGGGACCACCTCAATCACGGCAGTCCTTGACACAGAGGCGAAGATGCTATACCTCGCCAATCTCGGGGACTCGCGTGCAATCGCAGGGTGGTGGAGCCCGATCAGCAACACCTGGCGATGCGACGTGCTGACAAAGGAGTATCAAGGCGGGAACCCCACCGAGGTGACAGGGTCAGTCGGAGAAGTTGACACGATCTGATCTACCAGGCTGCAGCGGTCACATCCAACCACGGAGCATGACACCGTCGTGCAAGACCGTGGAGATGAACCTCGCGTGCTTGGCTCTTTCCAGACGACGCGAGGTCTGGGAGACGGGAATATCAATCAGGAGAGTCAAGAGTCCAAACGGTACGCTCATACTTAAAACTCCATCGAACGTCAATGTGCACTGTGATGACCCGCAGGATTGCCGACTGTCTCGGCGCCGAAGGCAGGAAGCCCTTTCACCCGGTCCAGACTCCTCCGTACTCCATCTCTACCCCTGAGATCACTGTCCGAGACCTACAGCCAGAAAATGGGGAGCAGGTCCGTTTCGTCATTCTGGCTTCGGATGGGCGTGAGACGAGATCCGCAGATGAGGTGGCACATTCGCTTACGGCAGTCTTCGATCGCATGACTTCCGAAGAGGCATCACTGCTCACCGTGGCACATTTGGAACATCCGCATCACGCCCCAATCCCCAAGGCAATGCTGCCCAAGCAGTTTCCGCACCGTCCACCAACGTTGCCGAGGCCCTTCCCGGCAGGGCCGATGCCCGGATCACGGGACCGATGCGAAGGCGAATGGGTGTTCATGGATGACAACGCGGCGACTCACTTGATCCGGAACCAGCTTGGCTCGCGAGGCTGGGAGGCGGAAACGAGGTGGCGAGTGTTGAGCATGGAGGGCGGATTCACATCGTCTATGCGGGACGATACCAGCATCGTGTGAGTTCCGACCCGGAACTTACATGCTGCAAGGCTGATCACAGTGTCATGTTCTTTTGAGCCGCGGCAGGAAGACGTGAACGACTGCGCACAGAGTGATGAGGACAGAGATCTTTAAAGGCTCCTGGCCGCTATGTTACGATACGTCTCGATGCATCAGTGGGAATCTGGATGAACGCAGTGGATGCGCTCTCTCAGGGGAGCGTGTCACCGGAAATGTGAGATTGACCACCTGCCGACCAGCTGAGGGCTTATTGTTGTGGGGTAGCCCCAAAGGGGACCTCCCGGCAAGGCCGCAAATGGGGCGTCTGCCTTGCCGACTGAGTAACAGTAGTGTCGATAGTCGGGCTTGAAGCGCCGGGCATAAGCGGGCAAGCCATAGCCGTGTGTCAAGGGCGTGACGCTTGCCCAGCCGAAGAGCGGGGCGGGACCATGTCCGAAATCGTGAAGGACAGCCGCGGGCATGGCGGCAGAAGGGCGTGGATGAGGGAAACTGGCGACCCCACTCCATACTACAACACATGGTGGAGCTGGTGCAACAGCGACACAAGGTAGCTCATGGTACTGGCAGACCTCCTCGGATGCCCTTCGGTCCTCACGAGGACCAAAGCTCTGTAAAGGTGGACTGTGCCCGCTGATGCCTCGTAGCTGTCTTCGAGACCGCTGTTCATCCTTGATGATGTCAAGACACCGCGGCCTCCCGGTATCCATCCCGTCACCCTTGCGCGGTGGCGATGGTGGAACAGCTTGCGGCAAATTAGCATGTGCAACCTTGTGTGAGGAGAACCGAGAGGGGCGATTACATGTCTTTGCTTCATGGCTGCATGTCAGCGCGAAAACTTTGTCTGTCACTGTCTTACTAGACCATTGGGACAAGGAAAATGGCTGCTGAGATCCACGAGCACTGAACATTATGAGTCAAGAGGACCAGGTCAAGTCCGTCCTTTGATCGTGTGAAATCCCCGGCAATCCCGCCGATCCGACCGTCACGCTGTCCAGGCAGCAACAGACCCTTTGATGCTCGCTAGGGTGACCGCACGTCTTCATCCTCTGTGCACGTGGACAGGACGAACCAAGTGACGATAGATGACCAGTGAGAAACATATTTCAGCGAGACGTCGAAGTTCTAAACTCGGACCCCGAATGCGGTCCAGCGGGAAGGTTCGATGAAGCGATGCATGAGGGCCACATTCACCGCTGACCCACAACACCCAGCCAATCTGAACAGAGTGAACACACACAATCGCTCGCAGACGGAATCTGCTTAGGTATCAAGGGTGCCCAAACATGGTCTGCTAGCTGCTCACACCCAGTACGGACCCTCCACAAATGAGTCAGACTTTGACTTCACGAGAAACCCACTCGACCAGAATATCGGGTTCTGCAATCTTGAGCGCTCGCCTCACGGGACAAATTTCGCTCGCCGTCCGCATTGGGCTCCGGTTCCATTTTACCGGAAAGCTGAACAACAACGTCAATCCCCAAGATCCGAGCACCGTGCCCACGCGCGGAACCAGGAAACAGAACGGGGTCGATTGTCACAGTCGCCGTTGACCATTTGAGAAACGGACAAGCCGCGCTACCTACTTCGTCCGGTGACTCCTCTTCGAGAATAGGCTGGCTCAGCTTCCAAGAAGCCTCAAGTGTACCCCTGATTGTCACCACACAGTCTCTGGATGTGCTCATTGCAGTACGCATGAGTTTCTCGGCGAAGCCCCGACTTGAGGTAATAGCCACGCGGAGGTGATCCTTCGATAGCGCACATTCGTCGAGGTAGCTGTAGATTTGGCCGCCTACCTGTCGGGTCACGTCAGCATCACCCCATCCTGGGTCACTCGAAGACAGCGAGGCTGCCTTTCGAGCGCCCCGAGCCCGATCCTCAATGATCCTCTGCAGATTCTCCTTGTGAGAGGGGCAACTCAGCCAGTCATTACGCAGCATGGGTCGCTCCGTGTATTTCAGTCCGCTCCACGTCGCTTCAATTTTAAGTATTGTACATGAAGACCCGCTCGTGCATCTGCGGCATGCCTCTGCCCATTCTCGCGTCAATTGATCGCGTAGCCGATTACCAGTCATGTTGTCGAGGTCCTTCATACGAGTGAGAGATGCAAGATCGCGTGCTTCCAGATCGCGCTCAAAAGCGACGCTCACCTCCTCGAGCATAGGTCCAGTCAGGGCGTGTGGTCTCCACATCATGCTTGGTGTAGAGTGGAGCTTAAGCTGCATCGTCCCCGAGGGGTCTCTGAAGATGCACAGCCCGGGGAAGTCAACCCCTTCCTTTCGTCGTCGCAGCGGGTCCAAGCTCGCCAGCCGGAACTGGTACGGTGCATCATCGCTGCGGGATGTCGTCCGCGTGAGCTGCATGCGATGATGAGCGAATCTTCGCGACCTGATGACAACTCTGTCGTACGCGTGAGGGAGTTGACAAACGGTCCCAAGACGTTCCAGACCGTCTGACAACCCCTGGACCTTAGGACCAGCGTGAAGTATCTGTTCCACGTCCTCGGTTCTCGAGTCGAACTCGGTACTCTTGCTGACCCGAACGGTACCTTCAGAGACTTCGGCACGCAGGGTCTCTTCCCACTTGGAGAATACTGCTGTGAGAGCGTGTTCGACTGCCGGCTGGGGACATTCTGTCTCGGTGAGGGTCGAGAGCGGAGTCAATTGCGTAGCCGTCACCTTGGCCAACTCGTCCAAGATGAGAAATTTGCAGTCCAGCGCAAGTCCGTCCGATTTGCAGACTCTCTGGGAAGCCTCTTCGGTGGGCACGCCATCGGACGTGAGGCGTATGCGCCCCGGCGTGCGTACGAGTAGAGTGTTCTCGCTTTTGGCGCTGACGTACGCCTTCACCTCGACTCGCTTTTGTGGGCAAGTCAGGACAGAGTAGGCGGGCATGTTCAGCGCCGTTGCAGGAAAGGCGGTCAGTGGGCCAAAGGCCAGGCGCGTGAGCCCAGACAAGTCCACAGTTTGCACACCTGAGTGGTGCATGTATGATCGTTGAGCTAGGCCGGCTCCCGCTATGAATTAGGAGTGTATGCGAACGAGCCTTGTAGTCTGCATGGGTGCTATGAAGAGCGGGATGGGACGGCCCGACTTGATAAAGGATGTACCGTCCATCCAGGGACTCAATCAAAGGTGGTGATGGAGACATGCCAAGGGTGTCACGTGGCGACGGCCAGCACGCCAAACCCTCGAGCATTGCAAGCGTATGGACGTGCGATGCTTCTTGTGGTTGCACCAAGTGATCAGCTGAAATAGCTGTGCGGGTATACGCGTGCCAATGTGGCGGCTTGAAATCCTCGAGTCCCTCGGCTGGATTTGACCCCCATCATGTTGTTGATCACCGCAGCCTTGACAGCCTGGAACTGTCATGCTGCGGGGATCTCCGGTACCGCCGTGTTGCCTGAGTGTTTTACATCGTATGCATAAGAGAAAGATCAGGCGCCGAATACGCAGAGGCATGACTGACGAAGATCCGGGGGGTGGCGTAACCGCGGCAGGAGGATACCATTTCATCCGGGGACCCGCTGCGAACAATGCGCGAGGACTGAGGATGAGATCGCATTGGGACTTGAGCGTATGCTGGACTCAGCTGGGGCAGGCAGTCCGCCCTCAAATGCTCACTTCTGCGTTGTTCTGAGGTTAATCAGTCTGACTGTCATCACCATATGATCCGTTGGCGCCTCGACCACCACAGATCTGCTGTCAGCGTGCTGCGGTTCGATGATCGCAGAAGAGGTACCCTACCGCACGGTGACCGTTCCGAACCAGATTCCATCATCGTGCCGTTCCGGTATGACCGGAAGAACAGGCAGCGATCGAAAGGCACGGTCACCAGTGCTCTTGCCGCGACGATGTGGTGCGGGATCAGCCAGAGCTCTGTCGAAATCTTCCGCGGCCGGCTCGACCACGAGAATCGCTCCTAGATTGTCGAAAGTGTTGTGGCTAGGACATCAGTATGGCCACGCGGCACTCAGATTACTCTTGCTCACCGCGTCGAGGGAGACGGCAGTCCCAGGTCTACGCGAAAAGTAGTTGGTGTAGGATGGGAAAAGTCGAGAACGTGGATGCCACCCTCTGTCGGTCAGTCGCGAGAGAAAGTTTCGTACGTACCGACGTGAGTAACGATTGGCCGTGTCGTGTAACGTCCCTTATGGTGGTGAGGATAGATCCTGGACATGTCAAAGGAGTCGCAGAACTCAACTCGCCCACTCACCTCCAGTCGGCCCTTTGCGACAGCGCTTCCGGGCGTTTCAATTCTGGTAACGCGCGGTCTCGATTATGTGAAACTTGTTGGGATTCATGTGCGCCTTGTGGGAAGCGGGGCGAGGGCGCAGACCTGGGTGGTGCGGAAAGATGCCCTTCTGGGTACGGCTTCGCACGCCGGGGAGAGCTTGTCTTTGGGGTAGTCGCGCTGCCGCGGTGTTTCGGGCTGCGCTGCACGAGTGCCGTAGGAGGCTGAGGAGGAAGACAGACGGGCTCAAGGAGGTCTGCGATCGCAATGTGCCTGCGATTGCCCGCATAAAACGGTGAGATCGGTGGGTACTGTGGGTGTTGAGCTGGAAGAGGTTGATGTGGTTGACTGTTATCAGACGCAAGAGTTGTGAAGGCTCGCTGATTTGAGTCATCTTCCGAGCGGGGTGGTGTGTGGTCCAACATCGCAGGAGGCCTGAGGTTGAGAGGAGAACGGTACTGCGAGACGACCAAAGATTCACGTGAGGTCTACGGGGTGGAAATCAGACTTGGATAGTGGATTGAGTTTGGGAACATTACGAAGGAAGGCTCGAAGATATAGCGAACTGTCGTGAGTCTGCCCTCTCGCTCACGGCGTCCCCGTCACATGCTACATGCTTCTTGCTTGTGCTTGTGCCTGGGCTAGCGGTCAGAAACACCGAGCGTGACGACCCTTTTCCCCTCCGCCCTCATTGCGCCCGGATCGCCCTCAGGCCCGACAGAAGTAGCTCGGCGGGGCGCCATGACGTCGCTCCGAAACCTTCAGGCCCGTGTCCGAGCCGCTGGACAGGCGGGGTACAGAGAGGAGATCTTGCATGAGCCATGGCATCCGCGTTGTCGAGTTCAGAACTGCTGGTATACAGCTCATCCGGTGTGAGACCATGCTGCTGTCTGGGCTGATTACACTCTGCAACTGCCAGGCCAAACGACCGTCAACAACGACACATCAGCTCCTATCCTTTGGTGGCCCCTAGGCGATGCATGCGGGTAGCGTGTCGTTCAGCAGGGTCAAAGGACCTGTGTTACACCATGTCGTACCTTCTCGTCTAGCGCAACCCGTGTCCTGAGATACACAAGAGAAGCATGCGGGCGTGGATACCCTGTGCTTCGCACGGATAGGTGGGCCTTGATCTCTGTCTGAGAGACCCGAACGGACCCGAAAGGCATGTTGCTCGGGCGAGTTGAGCAGTGCTTAGCTGCAGGGGTTTTGCGCTTGATGCACGCTGATAGGTTTCAGCAAGTACTGGGAAATTCATCCCATCAGAGCGTTCTACTTAAATGCTGCGCTGACCTACAGTCGAATGCACCTTCCACGGTGCTATGACCACCGTCACCACCGTCTGTCTCTGCTCTGAAGCTCCATCCTCGTCTCCTATCACATGACCCGTGTTTCAGCCCCTTGTCGTCTCGCGGACACTTCTAAGCCTCATCGATATAGACCAAAGGATGTGTGTTGTCCTGGTTTCCAGACCCAGGCGCGCGTTCCGAACCGGATCTGCCCGGATCCCGCCGCGGGAAATTGCATTGCGTAGTCCTTGCCGGGTCTTGTAGCACGAAACCTCCGCCAGCTTCTAACACTTGAGGGCAGCGTCGTACAACGCCCAACCACGCCCAAGCAAGGAACAAAATTCGTGACGTGATGTCCGTGTGGTGAGGAAATCTATGCCCGCCAATCGGAGCTCGAGGCGGCGCGTGATCGTCATCTTTGCGCCGTGCTCGATCAGCTTCCTACCTGGCCTCGCATGTCCTTCAGGTCGCAGTCCGTAGTGTGAGCTGGCAATCCAGGACGCGTCACCGGGGTCCATAACAATGTTGTGCAGGCACGCCCTTGTAACTGAGTGGCTGAGCACTCCTGAGCACATCGACTCGTGAGGAAAACAGAATGTGGTATGCATCAAAATGAGAACCTGCACACATGAGGAGAGGATTAAGCGACGTACTGTACAGAAAGGAGGATATGGTTTTATCTCGGGACATTTACGTTTTGCGAACAACGCGCGAGCACCGCCGATAACATCATATTGGGTTTTTGGGGAGTCCTGGTGTAAGTGTGGATAGTGTGAACCGAGTCAAGCACTGACGATCGCTCTGGCTTGAGGTCGATCAATCGGACTGTCATGGTCATATAATCGGTAGGTCCGTCGATCATCACAGATCTAGTATAAGCTAGACGTACTGGGATAGTGTAGAAGTGGTCATACCCAACGGTGATCAGCCCGTACCAGATCCCATTGCGGCCCATTTCTGTCATCACGGGGAGGATGGGAAGAGAGCGGAACGGTCGAACCTTTGTGCTCTTGCCGCGATGCTGTGGAGCAGGGTCGGAGAGAGTCATGTCGAAGTCTTTCTCGCATGGCTCCACTGTGACGATTGCTCCCAGAGGCTTGAAAACTTCAGGACTGCATTGTCAGAGCGTCCGAAAACCAACAAGCGGTTGCTCGGCTT
>CAUG01000531.1:0-48663 GCA_000442785.1 Papiliotrema flavescens NRRL Y-50378
AACAGTTTTCCGTAGGCTAGATCATGACAAAGCGGCTCTTCGATGCCGGTGCACCTTCGCCGCACGGTCAAGGCGGAAAGACCGTGTACGATCGGACATATCGAGATGCTCGCGAGCTGAAGGTGTGTCAGTCCGGTCGTCTGCACATTCGCACGGACAAGGCAGCTGATCCCAGCCGGACCGCTTTGGCATGAATGTGGACATTTTGTCGGCGTCGGGTATTGTCCAGCACATCCCGCAGCGAGTAGGCACGGGCAACCTCGTCGCCAAGGTGAACAAGCTCAACATGTATCATGAAGGCGGATTCTTCAAGGTCCATAAGGAGTGAGCTCCCGGCGCGGGACCAGGCTGATTGATGCTGACTGCAGCACTCCCCTTGGCAACACCCACTTTGGCAGCATCGTCGTGTGTCTGCCTTCGGCTTTCACTGGCGGCGAGTTGGTGATACAACATCAGAACCACAAGGTCGCCTTTGATTTTGCCAAGGATGTCGCTGCAGGAGAGCCCACCCTCAGCTGGGCGTTCCTGTTGTCTGACGTCGAGCACAGCGTCCTTCCGGTCACCAGAGGCACTCGTATCGCTATAGCTTACGATCTGTATCACGCCGAACCTCGTCCCGAACCGTCCTTGGATCATCATTCGACCGGTATCGCGTCCAGACTGAAGGCGCTCCTGCTCAAGCGGGACGAAAATGGCTTTCTCCCCAGCGGAGGCCTCGTCGGCATCGGTCTGATGCACGGATACCCGTTGGATGGTCACGATGATGATTATGCGAAGGACCTGCCGAAGAGGCTCAAAGGCGCTGACAAGGCCCTCTTTGAGGCTGTCCGTCAGACCGACTTAGACTACGAGATCAATGCCATCTTCAGTATAGAAGAGTACATGGAAAATCCGGAGACAGGCGAGGTCAGTGAAGAGCAATCGATCCAGTGCCGAGCTGATGCCTAGGACGAGGACAGATTCTGTTACTATCGTTCTCCGGACTTTTTCCTGGTCAAGGGGTCAGAGATGGGCGAGATCGGTGGAGGTATGTTTGAGCATGGTGCCGTGAGCACTGATGATGTGCATTGGCTGGCTCCGCCCCAACACTATGATATCGACAACCCGTATGTGGCCTACGGGAATGAGGTGAGCGCTGATGGACGGCGCTAGGACACCAATCATCATCCGAGGCTGATCACAGCATTCCATCGAGCACGTCTATGCGGCAGTGGCCTTGATCATTGAGCTTCCGCCGCTGGACGGCTCGGAGCCTGGCCCCTCACAGCTCGCCGAGCATCAGCCGGAGGACGAAGACAATATCTTCGCTCCGAAGTAGTGATACTGGACATGCCTGCATACAACACGAGACGCTCTTCCGCGGTCTGAACGGCTCGACCGATGCATCACTTAGCTGCGTCTCCCATTCCTGGCTGCACTGTGTTTCGAGGGTTCGCTCGCTCGCGCCTGTTCCGATGTTTCGCTCGCTGTGTTCAAAAAGAGCCACCACATCGCTCCAATCCTTTGCCCGCTCAACACCAGGTACCTCGTATCTATCCCCCAGTCTGGCTCCGGACTTTACTCGTTCCCCATGTGTCATCCAAGCACCAGGTTCAGCCCAATCCACCTTGACCGTGTTCCAAGCATAATCGCCGAAGAGGATCGGACGCATATCGATCCCTCGGTCCTTGAGCATTGGGCCGATGACTTCGATATGACGCAGCGAGGGACTGATGAACGTGATCTTTTTGGTATCCTGCCGTTGTGAGATCTCTCGCTAGCTGGTCAGCCCCGAGCGTATGGTAACGCCACTTCGCTATAATTCGCCACTCACCGCCAACTTGAACATGTACTTCTCTTCCTCGATCACCGCTTGCCGCATGACCAGTATGAGCTTCCGATCCTCCTCACTGATCTTCACTCCGTCGGGGGGCCTTGCGTCGTCGTCGATCACCTCTGACGGCTTCCACTTCTCCGCCACCTCGATTTCGTCATCTGCCTCTTCGATTTCAGAGTTCGGGATCAAGACCCGGTCCAGTACTTCGCGGGGCCCTGTACGTAGCATCTTGCTGAAGATCCACATTCTCAGCCTGCCCCACATATTTCGCTTTGTGTCCGAGACTTGGGGTGTCGCAGCGCACGTCTCGTACCCCATGGCCAGCAGGGCTTGAAGGCCGTGCTGGACGCCGGGCATTGCGTTGTAGCTCAAAGTGTGGCCCGCTTTCTGCAGCAACGCTTGTACATCTGGAACATCAGCACCGCTGCTGCGTGCAGCACTCTGCCGGCATATCCGACTGACCAGACGGCGTGCCGAAGCCCTTGCAGTGGAAGAGGAACGTTGACTCCAGATCCTCAATCCTGGCGTTCACGCCCAGGGTATCCAGTCTCGCGGGCAGAGTTACCCGGATGACGTCCTCGATCTCCACGACCACCAGGGACGAGTCCTCGGTCGGCCTCTTCTGTGCTTCGTAACGCGCACGCTCCTCGTCCCCCAAGGCCCAGAAGGTGGGCCTCCAGAAATGCTCTTTTGCAAACTTGTCGAAAAGCTGTGGATGGTCTTTCGCTTTCTTGCCCCCTTTCGTATACTCGAAGTGGTCCTCGAGGTCGACCAATCGGTGGATAACGTCCTCGCTCATGTCGTTATAGCTGCTGCTGTTGGATGCCGCTCAGTTGAGCTGATGAGGAGACACATATTTGTCCAAGCTCGAGACCGAGCAGCCTTTCAGTCAATACTGCCGCCTTCTCCCAGGCTCCAGACCCACCCGACCGAGACAACAATCCTTTCTTTGCCTCGTAAAGGAGGCAATGTGTGAGTGCACAGTGGATGCCCGTCGTACAACGGTCATGGGCAACCCCGCGTGCGACAGACAGCAAGTCATATCGGAGGACATCGCAACCGTCCTCGAGGCGGAGACAGAATGCAATGCATCTTAATGAGAGACCGATTCAAGCGAACAGCCCTCGGTATGGAAGGTCCGCGCCGTATGTGAGTAGTTGAGCAGTGAAGTCATGCGATACGCTGAGCGTCAGCCCCTCATTGCAGATTGCGAACTCACGATGCAATCCGCCCGCGATCTATGGCGACACCAAAGACCGAGCTGGCATGACCACCTCTCGCCCACTTGATCATCTCTCCCGTGCTCAGCCGCCAGGTCCGCACGCTTCGATCATAGGAGCCCGACACTACGAGGTCGTTGCTCAGATCTACGGCAACAGACCTGACGAGCTCGGTGTGTCCTTCGATGCAACGCAGTAGAGCGCCGGTTGCGGCCGAAAAGACTTTGATAGACCGGTCGTTGTCCCCCGTCAAAATGTACGAGCCCTGGTGTCAGAGGTCATTCCGGAAGCAGGGTCACGTTGAGCTCACCTCCCATGTGATGCAAGCCAGCCCGCGGCCATCGCCCGCACCGCGCCCCAGCTCCTTACCTGTGAGCATGTCCCAAGCGATCCACCACCCATCGCTCGAGGCGCTTGCCAGCTCTTCACGTCCATCAGCATGATCAGGATTCACCGCCAAGCAGTTGATCGGAGCCGCATGCGAGATGATGGTCAAGAGGTGCTGGAAGGTCTCTCGATCGTATATGCGTATCGTCGCGTCTTTCGAACTGCAGTCAGTACACAGACCGATTACTCACGGAGGCTCGACCACATACCATGTAGCGATTCTCGTCTTTGACAGTGCGACATCAAGTACCCCTGCTTCATGACCTCGCAGCGTCGCTGTCCGCTCGACTGTGATCTCCGCACCTGGATCGCATCTCATCTGCCACACCGCAGCAGTCATGTCCGAGCTTCCGGTCACCATCGTCCCCTTTGTTCGGTCCTCGCTCATCTCGACCTTGACGCTCAACACACTACCATCATGGGCATCGGCGAGAACCTTGACTAGCTGCGCCTCTCCAATGTCCTCTACGCCCCCATCGATCCGGAGATCTGCCAGGCGCCATATCCGAATCGACTTGTCTCTTGATCCGGTAATGAGCCACGGCGTGACGAGCTGCACGCAGTAGACCGAATCCGTGTGTTCTTTGAGCGACTGTTGCCGGGGTGGACGGCAAGCGTATTGCAGGATATGCCGCAATGCCACACGCGAGCGATATAACGTAGGAAAGTGGACCGGTATCGTCCTGGCCGAGCCATCCTCCTGTGCGGTCGCCAAAGCAGTCGCCTTGCCTCGTTGGATGATGCGCCTAGGCGCAACAGGCAGCCAGCTGTGATCCCTCCATTGGCCTGTTCTTGGCGCTTCCTCCGTAGCTTCGATGTGTCGAGCAAGATGAGGGACGATGCCGAAACCCTGTGTCGACTGAAACAGCTGGGCCCAGACTTGCGACGAGCGACTGAGAGCGCATATCCGTCTGGACGCCAGCGACAGAGCGAGCAGATCGTCCGGATTTGGCGGCAATCGGGATATTATCAATATCAGTCTGAATGTAAGCCTCCTCTGCGGTGTCCTGCGGGCTTTAGAGCTCCACGGATGTCACTCACAGCTCGTCTGGCAGGTCCAGCAGAGGGCACGACCGCTTCGTCCCGGACGGATCCTCAATCCGGTCCACAATCGTCACTCCGCTATTCTGCTGACTACCGTCCTCCATGTAACAGCCTTCATCCTCGTCGTGAGCCGTCATGGTTGCATGTCCGGAAGCTGATAGCTGGGACGACCGCAATCTGACGCTGCTTGATGTCGCGCGGCGTTGGTCGTCCTCCTCATCGCTTCGCTCTGCGGGTGCGACGATGACCGGGCTGACAGATTTGAGAGCAAGCGACGAGAACAGGGAGCCCAGATTTCTGCGCCTTTTCTCGGTTGTGCGCGGCGATGAGGTCGGCGCCTGGCCTAGCTTTGTCGACAGAGCAGAAGGGGGACGGTCCATATGCGCAGCGAAGGAAAGTCGAAGGTGGTCAAGCTCACTGTTGCCGCTATAGTATGACTGGGTAGTGAGATGGAGACGCTTGGGCCAGCCTATACGCAGATTAGAGGATGCAGAAGGTTGGATGGAAGGAATGCCGATCTGGGATGATGTCAGAACGTAAACAAGCTTGATCCGGCCTGCGCCGATGGCTCATGCGCTCTCTGGCTTGCCGATGACCAAGGGCACTTTCATCGCGCAAGTTGGCACAGAACTGAGCTTCGTGCGTGTTCATGCTGCGATAATGCATACAATGCGGTCTATACTAGACTGGATCGGCGAACTAGGGGTATAATGCTGCTGGGTTCGGTTGACCTTGGAGTTTTGATATGTCGTCCACGAGATTGCTTTCTAGTTCCCAATCGTGGGATTGGCTGGGTTCGCCTTCTGTGCAGAGTGATAGCGTTTGTTTAGCCGCGGACCAGTACTCCGACCATGCACTCCTGCATCATATACTCCATGTTTACCCAGGAATGCGTCAACACTGCGTATAAGTTCTGGCGAAGGCGAAGAGTGACCGCATGCTCACTGAACAGCTTGGTCCCGTCCCTACCCGCGACACGCATGAGCTCATCTTCTCCTCCTGGATGGAAGGGGATGTACGGAGTGATGTTGTACACCTTGCCGTTGAAAGCGGACCAGGCATCTTCCCTGCTCTTGTGCTGCTAGTCAGCGGCTATGATTCACTAGACGGAGAAAGCTCACTTTTGCCAGCTCCGCCATTGTCACGCGCATGAAGCCCATCCCCGTACCCTTCAGATCCTTCCCGCTCGACGTCAAACGGGCCCAGTCCAGCGCCGAATATCCTTGCCCAAGCGCGACCTTCCCCCTCTTCTTCTTCGGCGCGGGATTGTCCCCGCCCGACTGCAAGCCGAAGTTCGGCTTCGTCGTCGTACTTGGCGGCGGCGCCATGTCACCAAGCGGGGTAGCATCGGGTAATATAGCGATGTTCAGGTCAGAGGCGGGCTCATCGGGTATCCGAGGTGGAGAAGGCGGGGCGATGGAGAAGGAAGGTGTCGACGTTGGTAGTGGTGCGGGAGCCTGTGAGCGTTGATGCGAGTCTGGCAAGGGGAACATTGGGGGAGCGTCTATGTCCACATCATCCTGCTCTGCGTCCGTCACTGTCTCATCTTTCGACGATGGCGCGGCACGAGACCACCCTGGTATAGAGGGCAATGATGGAACCAGCTGCTGATCAGCCTGAGGCGGATTGAGATGGATTATAGGAGCCCCCACCCATGACATTGCGGTGTATGTCGAGGTGATCCAGCAGAGAACGCTCGGCGCTCTGCCTCTGTAAGATTCCCTGGTCCGGCGAGGCAAGAAGGGGTCGATGCTCAATGTCAACAAAATCGAGGCTGATTCATTGGATCTCCGTTATTTGCCACCCACACAAGGCACAGACCACCCCGGCAGATCGGCGCTCGCCGTACAAGTTACGTCAACCGACCCGTACCTCCTGGTCGTACGCGTGTGGAGGTGATCCCGTCAGTAGCCCTTCAATCAAGCAACATTCATCACGGGTCGTCAGAGCCAACACGCCAGAATGTAAGCATGTCGGCGACGCGAGGCATCATGAGACTGAATGTCAGGGCGTCTCTCAACAAGCTAGCCATTCGCGGCATCCGTTCCTTCGACGACAAGCATGTCCAGGTGATCGAATTCTACTCTCCCCTCACCGTCATCGTTGGGCATAACGGAAGCGGGAAGACGGTGAGTTGTGACTCGTTTGGACGACCATGTTGCTCATATCAGACTATCATCGAATGCCTCAACTACGTCACAAGCGGTATGCTCCCGCCAGGAAGCAAGACAGGTGGTGCATTCGTGCATGACCCCAAGGCAAGCTCGTCCGGGCTCTACGGCAGTTCCCTGTTGCTGATGCAGAGATGGCGAACGAGAAGGAAGTCAAGGCACAAGTCAGACTCCGGTTTTGGAACGTCAATCGACAACGCATGACCGCTACCCGTAATCTGCAGGTCACGGTGAAGAAGGGTGGGGGTTTAACGATGAAGACCCTGGAGGGGCTGCTCGCGAAGACGGATGCCGAGGGCGACAACAAGGTGAGTGTCCGTGCAAGATTCCTCATGCTGAATGCAGAGAAACACCATCTCGACAAAGTGTTCAGAGATGGACGAGGAGGTCCCCTTACTCCTTGGCGTCTCCAAAGCGATCCTCGAAAACGTCATCTTCTGTCATCAGGAGGAGTCAAATTGGCCTTTGTCGGAGCCAGCGGCGTTGAAGAAGAAGTTTGACGACATCTTTGAGGCCACGAAGTAAGCTTGATGGCTTAGCGCGTCACTCAACTGACGGCAGATACACCAAAGCGCTTGACAATATCAAGGCTCTTCGGAAGGAACGTCTGATCGAGCTCAAGCTTGATCGCGAGCGACTCAGTCATGTCAAGTCTGACAAGGACAAAGCCGAGAAGGTGAGCTGCTCGAGTCAGCAGGTAGATCTTAAAGCTCAGTCGTAGATGCGAAAACAGCTGGCTGACGAGACGGCCAAGGAGACGGCCAAAGAGACCGAAGCGGAAGAGCTGAAGATCGAGGTCGAGCGGCTAAAAGCTATCAATATGGAATACTACACTCAGGCGGCAACGTTCTCGCGCCAATACGAACACCAGCAGGCATTGGCAAAGGAAAAGACAATGCGAGAGACGAATCGAAACAGGATAGCAGAGACGATGACGCAAATGGATGGTGAGCTCATGCAGCCCCATGGGAGGACAGCGGACTGAGCCTTAGACTCTACAGAGGATCTGCAAGAGAGGCAGAGCAACTTCCCAAACCATATCAAGGGGATTCAGAGCAAAAAGGCGAAGCAGGATGAGCTGAAGGAAAAGGAGATCGAGTCGCAGGATGCGCTGCGCTCGAGGGAAAGGCAGCTCAATTCGGCGCATGGTGGACTCGTCGCAACCCGAGAGGTAGTCGTCTCCCCTCGTACTTTGCGGCGCCGCTCACACACCAGAGGTACAAGAAGAACTTGGTCGCTCGTGAGGCTGCGGTGAAGGAGGCTGCTAAGACGCACAATTATGCCGGCTACGAACAGTCTCCGCTCGAGGAAGCCAAAGTCGTCGACTTCATCGACAAGCTGCACGAGCTTGTCAGGCGTGCGGAATCAGACCACAAAAAGGTCAAGGTATGTGGCGGCGTCCGTCGAGGCACCTGGTGAGCTGACCAGTCAGTCCGACAATCGCAGACGCAACGATGAGCTGGCGGCGGAGCTAGAGAAGCTATCGGGCATCAAGACGACTGCGAATGCAACCAAGCAAAGCAAATCTGCCCAAGTTGTGAGTAGTCGAAATCCAATGACACCGTCGCTTACCTCAGACTAGCATCATCGAAAAGATCCGCCAGTCCGAAGCAACATTCGAGTCTGTTTCCTCCGTGGACGTGGAGATCCAGCTGCTCGAGCAGAAGATCGCTGAAGCGGAGACGCAGCTCGAACGACTCGAGCAAGATATCGTCCTTGCGAAATACGAAGAGCAGTTGCGTGAGAAGTCGGCTTCAATCAGGCACAAAGAAGGGGACAAGGACAAAGTCGCGTCGGAGCTGTCTGCGCTCAATCGACAAGCCGATTCGCGCGCGCAGCTGGCGATCAAGCGAAACGAGGTTGCAGCCAAGAAGAACCAGGTCGACGCATCGTATGTAGTCGCCACATTGCTCGGGGTTCCCATTGACAGACAGTGTCACGAGCCACTCGAACCGCTTCAAAGAGCTCGTCGGCTCTGACATCAACGCCGAGACCATGGAGGAGAAGATCTCGCAGGCGACCGGACGACGGGATCGCGAAGTTCAGGACGCGGAGTCGTCGTCGGCCGCAGCCAATCGCAATCTCTCCCAGCTCCAAACTTCTTACAGTATCGCGAAGCGAACGCTCAAGGAGAAGGCCGACGAGCTGAGTCGACTGGAGAAGCAGCTCGCGAATGGATTGAAGGAGAGTGGCAGGGACACTGTAGAGGAAGCGATTCAAGAAGCGGAGACGGAAGTCAAAATCATCCGAGAGTAAGCAGATATACTGCCTTGGAGACGCCATAAGCTGACAGGTAGCGAGATGAGCTCGAAAGAGCAGACGACGAGCTTCTGGCAGCAGATCCTGGACAAGGCGCTGTCAAATCACAGATGTATGGCATGCGATCGAGATATCCTGGAAAAGGACCTCAAGCGGATCGAGGAACACGTGCGCTCAACTGCAGAGCAAGACCGAGTAGGCACTGACGGACAGATGCAACGCCGAATTGCCAACTCCCGACGAGGTAACGCGCAGGAGCTCAAAGAGGACGAGCAGAACTGGCTTGCCGAGCTGGATAACAGGCGCAACCTCGAGGTTCTGGCGAAGACCATCGAGGACCTGTCGGAACGGGTCATTCCACCATTGGAGAAGCAAGTTGAGGAGGAGGGCGCGCAGATCGAGAAGGCTGAAGAGGAGGCTGAGGAGGTACGTTCCTGCGGGCAGATTGCGGTGTTGTTCGCTGAACTGCGTAGGAGAAGACCAAGCTGCAACGCGTCAAGTTGGCCGCTCGAGATCTTCAGACGCTCAAGAACGCTGCGGCTATCATCTCACGATCCTTGGCGGAGATCAAAGACCTCAAATCGGACGTCGTCAAATTGGAGAGAGACCTCGAAAGTTCCGGATCGCTCAAGACCGTGGAGGAAGTCCAGGCCGAGCTTGATGCGCTGACCAGTGAAGTGTGAGCGTCTTGAGAATTGAGCCATCTAGGACAAGGCTGATGTCACAGCAAAGCCTTGCAGCGAGACCAGCAAGCGATCACTCAAGAACGAGAGTTCAAAGTGAATGCCTCTCGAGCCGTCAAGGACGACATCAGCAAGAAGTCACTCGAACTTGGCACGAAGAAGACCGAACAGGCAAAGAGGAACCGAGAAGAGGCGGCTCTGCGAGAGCTCAGAGAAACAGTCGCTGCTCTACAAGCCGAATTGAAGGTGCGTTGCCAAGCGACATCGTGATGGGGATATACTTACCGTTAGGACCTTGATATTGCCGTTCAGGAGGCCAATGGACCTTACAAGGAGAAACTTGCGGAGAAGACGAGACATCAGACCGAGGCTGAGCATGCCGAGGCTGAGGCGTTCGCCGAAGTGAAGCGATACCAGGATAGCCTGCACGATCTGGAGGCGAAGCATCGCGCTTGTCAGAGGTGCGCTCTGAGCGCATCGTGATCCTGATACTGATGCTAGTTATCTGACTGAGGGCAATGACAGGAAGCTACGCGAGACGGAGTCCGAGCTGGAGGAGATCAAGCGCGAATTGGGTGTGTCCGCCGAGACGATCCGCAAGATAGACCAAGCGATCAAGAAGTTGGACACGGAAGAGAACCAGGCTTCAAACCTCCGAAGCCAGATTTCGGCGAATCTTGGGTACAGGCAAGAGCTTCGTGAGATCCAGCGAGTGCAGAAGGAATTGGATGAGATCGACCTCGAGGCCGCTGCAAAAGCTCGACGCGAATTCAACTCCAAGTATAAGGCGATGCTGGAGGACGAGAACGAAAAGCAGGGAAAGGTAAGCTGGGACTGCATCAGCGGAAGTCTGCTGACCCACAGTGGAACATGACGAGCGGTGAATTGATGCAGATGAAGAAGAACACGCAGGCTTTGCAGACAACACTGAAGGCGGATTACGAAAACATCGATGCAAAATACAAGGAGCAATTGATCAAGACGAAGGTGGGTGATGCGGAACCGTTCACGGCGGAGCGCTGAGCAGCAGGTCAGCGAATTCGCGAACAACGATCTGGAGAAGTATGGCAAAGCGCTTGACAAGTGGGTCTTGTGCAATGACGAACGTTGCCGATGTGCGCTGACATGCCAGTGCGATTCTCAAGTACCACGCAATCAAGATGGACGAGATCAATGACACAATCGGTCATCTATGGAACAAGACGTATCAAGGCACCGGTTCGTGTCTGCCATGACTCAATTGTGGCTATGTTGACCGGCAGACATCGATGGTATAAGAATCGTATCTGATCACGACGAGGCGAGCTCGACGTCGACCCGCAAGTCGTACAACTACCGCGTGGTCATGATCAAGAATGACGTCGAGCTTGATATGCGAGGGCGATGCTCGGCAGGACAGAAAGTCTTAGCGTCGATCATCATCCGATTGGCCCTTGCAGAGTCCTTTGGTCAGGGCTGTGGTGTTCTGGCTTTGGATGAGTATGTCATCTACTGATCTCTGGTTAGCATTTCAGCTCACCTTAGACCTACGACGAACCTGGACCAAGAGAACATCAACGCGCTGGCCGCGGCGCTAGCGGAGTATGTCGCCGGAGAACGAGATGAAGGCGCATACTGATGTCCAGGATCATTCAGGATCGCCGAAAACAGGCAAACTTCCAGCTCATCGTCATCACCCACGACGAAGGTTTCCTGAACAGGCTCGCGGCGCATGATGTGCTGGAATACTACTGGTGAGTGCGCAGCCAAACTCCAACTATGAGAGCTGACCGTTAGGCGAGTGAGTAGGGACGCTTCGCAGAAGAGCGTGCTCGAGAGGCAACGAGTCGGGCTGTAATGGTCCGGTACTCAAGCGACTCTCCACTCGGACTGATCGGATACGACATAACGAAGCGCTCCGAGTGACTCATGAGACTATGATTACATGCATCGCCCTGTGCGCGCGAGTACCCATGCGGAGACTCTGAACCGAATCAAACGTGCGCCAAGGGTCACTAAGCCTTGGTCCTGGCCTTCTTGGCCTTCTTGCCATCACCTCCGCCGCTGCTCTCCCTTCGCTTCTCCTTCTTGCCGTCCTTTGCCCGCTTGTCCTTGTCGCCCTTGCCCTCCTGCGGCTGCTCTGTCCGCACGCTTATCATCGTCGACAGCCTGCCCTTTTCGCCCGGTCCCGCCTTGGCGAGCGCAGCCACCTGCGCCTGCGCTGAAGAGAAGTCCGCAGAGGGATCGATGGCATATCTACCGATGAGCTCGATTCTCGCACGGTATGCAGCCGCGTACACTCACTGTGCCAGGTCGACCGAGTCCAATAGCTCCTTCTGCTTGGCCCGCTCCTCGCTCATCTCCTCGTCCGTCTCCTCCCGCTCCTGGCGCTTCTCGGCCCTCAGCTCCTCCTCGACACTCTGCTCAACGGGCCGAAAGGACTGCTGGACCCCTATCCTCTGCACGTCACTCTGCTCGGCCGGGAGGTCTCGCCCGACGCCCTCTCGCTGGATGTCCTGCAGCGTCTTGACTATGCGTCGGACGATCTTCGCGAAGAGGGCAAGGACCTGGCTGGGAGTGAGGCCCAGCTCGCCCTCGAGCGCCTCGACGGGCTTGCGCTGCAGACCCAATGCGAGGAGGATGGCCTGTTGCGCAGCGGATAGCGTGCACTCGCTGCCGAGCTTGCGCGAAAAGAAGAGCACCGCGAGGACCGGCACAAGGTCGATGATGACGTGGTGCTCGACCATGTTCTCGCAGTACGACTGCAGGCGCTTCATGTCGAAGGGCGTGAGCAGCGCGCCGAGCTCCTCAGCGCTAAGCGGGCGGGTCGCCGGGGCGGGCTCTCCGTCCGAGTCGGCAGTGGCCCGCTTAGGAGACGCGGCGTCGATGACGGACAGAGCAGTGGCCGAGTCAAACTTCTTGAACTGGTCGTACGACAGCAAGCTCATGAATCGTTGTCGGAAGTCTGGAATAAGCTGCTGGAATCGATGAAGGTCTGTCAACTCACCCTGCGCGAAGGCGCTCAGCCAGCCGTCCGCCTGCGCGACGTTGCTCAGCAGTCCTCGGAGCATGACAAACGTGTATTCTCCCGTCAAGCTGTTTTCCTTCTGGCTCGCGTACAGTGGGACGAAGCCCGATCGTTTCCAGAACCGCAAGAGCTCCTTCGTCAGACCGAACGATACACCGAGGTAGTCGAGCTGTTCTGGCTTGCGCTCCGACAGTCGTTGGAGAAGGGGCGGCATCCGATCAGCTGAACGAACAGCGATAGTGTCACTTTGCAACGATGCGTCCTGCCAGTCAGCCCTTGGCCAAGCTTAACGAGAGCAGCAACCCACCGGTCCCACTTTAGCAGCATCCGCAAACGACTCGCCGAGGTCCTCGGGCACGTCGTCGATGTTGAACAGCTCGCCGCTGTAGAAAGAATTGAGCGCCTCGATGGCTCGCGCACCGTAGCCCATCTGCGCGTCAGCTAAGTGTCCGGTAAATGCCACCATAACTCACTCGGTTGTAATCTGGGTGAGTGGCGATGCGGACAACTCGGGCTCCGGACAGCATGGCGAAGTCGCTGTCTTGGAACTGCATGTCAGACTCGCACTATTACTCAGACCGATTGACGTACCTGCTGCGACACCACCCACGGGATCATATCTCCCGAGCTGCCCTTGCCAGAATGGCTCATCTCCCTCAACACAGCCTCGCGCGAGATATTTCCCTCCAGCGCAACCTGCAAAACAACAAGCGGGTCCGGCAACGAGTTGTCGTCCTCCTTGATTGGCGGTAAGAGGACGAAGAGGTGATGCGCGGGGGCGTCCGACAACATCTGCAGATCGTTTGGCGAGTTCTTGTAGTGCGAAGCGACGTACAGCGCCATCATACGCTGCAGGAAGACCTCCGACGCTGCGTGGTACGAGAACAACGTGTCGCGGTTGACGTAGTACAGCTCACACTTTGACGGGTGGGGGCATCCCTGATTCGCCTTGGAGATGACAGTCGCGTCAAGACAGAGCAGGTTGTTCAGCCACTTCTCGATGTGATCTCCGGGCGAGTATCGAATGGGCTCCTCCAGCTTGATCTCCCGCAGGGACCGGACGAGACCTGCGCCTGATCGACCGGCCGAAGCGGCCTTCGATGAGCTGGCCACAGCGTTGGTCCCGTTGGAGTCCTTCGAGATGGATGGGCGAGTCTGCTCGCGCAATTGTTGGATGAGCTTGATCGACAACGATCGACCCGTGCCTTCGTATCCGTTGATGGTCGAAGCCATGAAGACGAGGTACGGGCCGATGAGCTTTCGAACGAGAGGCAGCGGGATGGCAGCCGCCTCGTCGATGATCACCAGCTCCGCTTGTCCCAGCACATGCGAGTCCTCGGGCGAAATGTACTGGATAGTCTGTCGATGGCCGCGGAAGACGTTAACCCGCACGATAGCCTTCTTGAACTCCGGGTTCGTGCTTTGCACAACATCGTAGTCGGTGTGCTCTTCGTAGCCCAAAGCATCGAGGGCTTTGAAGACAAACTCAAACAGCGTCTTCAGGTTCTCGGGATCGGGTGACGTGACGAAGATGTTGGAGTAATCGTGAGCGAGAGCGGCACCTATAGCAAGGCCCAGGGCAGCAGATTTACCCCGACCACGGGCGGCGGTGAGGGCTACAGTCGACGAAAGCGTCTTCTCCGAGATCGCTTCGACAAACGTCAACAGTGCCTTTGCCTGATAGTGAGCGCGCCATTCGCCGGCGAGAGATCAGGCCCATATACTTACCTGGTCGACTGTTCGCGACAGCTTGGCCAATGCGCCGACAATCTCGACACCGGTCAAGCTCTCTTTCATCTCCTTGAGCTCCTCCGCCTTCCTCTTCCTGCCCCGGTCATCCTCTTCTCCCTTGCCAAGCGTGATGTCTTTTCCTTTTGACAGCGGCAACACGTTCAGCTCGTCATCCAAGACCAAGCAGTCCGGGTTCGATCCTAGCGACAAGATGAATCGCTCGTTGAATCGGGGCTGGACAAATTGGTGGGCGTCCGTCCTGTATCGGTTGTGCACGTCCTGACGATAAGCTCTGGTCCGCCAACTGAAAAGCATGACAGCTCACCATGGACATGGCGTACAATTGCTTCAGACTCGACATGGTCTTGAGCAACAGCACAACGATTCCTCCTCCCTCGACCGTCTCTATTGTCCTTGCGAGCAAGTTGGGTGTGATCGCCTCGTAGTCCTGCAAGACGAGCATACCGAACGTCTGACCGAGAATTTTCGCTGAGTCCTTGTAGTACGTGTATCGGATATCGGTGACCGTGACAAAGAGCTCAAATGGGTCCTGGTCATTGGCTTCCCGGATCCCGCGGATGACGTCCCGCTTGATCTTGGCCTCGCGCTTCTTTCGGTGGCTGATTGTGAGCTTTCGGCATGAGTTGAAGGGGAGTCAGCTCACGTAGTGAATCCTAGCTCCTTCTTGTAGCACCACAAAACATTTGGCCGGCTAGAAACTCGAGCCTGGGACAGCAAGAAGTGGAGGTTGACAACCTAGGCGTGAGCTGCCAGAGGCATAAGAGCGAACGGTCCTCCACGTACCTGGTCCCTTCCCCGGTCTCCGACCATGACGAAGAATGATCGGTGGTTAGCCTTGACGCCATTATTGATGAGGGCGGGTATGCGTGGGTCGAGTTGCTTCCTCATGGTTGCAGAAGTGAAGGCAGCAATAGCAATAACAAGAAGTTCTGAAGGTAAAGCACCTCCACTTCAAGCTACGCGGCGGAACTTCTTTGGATAAATCCGGAAAAATGGTGAAAGGATACAAAAGGGATCGGTCATGTCCGCCGCGGGCCCCTCTCGGTGGCCACTGAGGTATATAAGCAACCAGGCGCGAATCGCTGTTCCCCCCCTCATCCCCCGCCGTCCGCCCAAATTCACCCTCCCCGTACAGACACCCTCTTCTACCCTTGTCATCGTATAGCAACGATACCAAGGCGTGACTTGAGTGCATCTGATCTTCTTCCGACGCGAAGATACTCGTGCGGACTTCGGGCGACCGGCCGTTCATCCGTGCATTAGCCAGAAATGTATGTGTCCGACTCGTCCTAGACGAAGAAGACTGTCGTGCTGACACAAAGGTCGAATAAGATCGTTGTTTGTCCGGTTGCACAGACCCCAGTGACTTGAAGCTGACCATCGTCTTCGTCTTACTGACACCGCCCGTCTCCCCACTCGTCCTATATTGTCTGTCGCGCGACCTGTTCTTGCTTTCTCCTTTGTGCCCTTTCTCTCTACAGCCTCAGGTGTACCGGACGATCATCGACGATGTGATCGCCTCGGTCACGCCCGATTTCGACGAGTACGGTCTAGATGAGGAAGTCCTGCAGATCCTGCAAGCTGTACGTCTGGCCAACGGCATCTGTCTCTTACATGAGCTAGGCTAGCCTGGAGCCGGTAATTGACTAGCAGAGGTGGGAAGCCCGGCTTCTTGAGACGAGGGTCGCCGATTTCGCCCGAGCGCCAAACGCGGGTGGAGATGTAGACGAGGGCGACGTCGACCCAAATCTAGACGCCATGGCGGCTGCCAACGCCCACCCTGCCCCTTCCAACCACCTCCCCGCCTCCGGTTCCTCCGCTGTTCCTCAACCGGCGTACGGCCTGTCATTTCCCGCCCCCGGCCATGGTCTTGCGCTGCCTGGCCAAATTATGGGCATGCAACAGCAGTACGACCACATGGGCATGCCGAGCATGTCGATGGGTGCAGCAGGCGGGTCCGCGAACGGGTCGAGGGGTTACGACGGAACGTCTATCAAGCAGGATCCGGATGATCTGCTCAGGTTACGGGGCGGTGCTGTGAGCTTCTCAATCCGACCTTGTTCGTCGAGAAGCTGACGTGAAGGGCGAGGATGAGAAGCCATACGTCAAGCCGGAGCCGAATGCAGCGGGCTTGCTACCGGGCGATGAGGTCATAGATTCAGACCTGGATGATAGCGACGACGAACTGAAAGACGACGGCGAGGACGAAGAGGGAGACGTGGATATCGTTTTCTGCGTCTATGACAAGGTCAGCTGGCGCTTGCGACTTGGGTACACAAGCTGATGTCAGGTGCAACGGGTGAAGAACAAGTGGAAGACAACGTTCAAGGACGGCATGATCCATATTAACGGCCGAGACTACCTCTTCGCCAAGTGCACAGGGTGCGTCGTGGCTCACACGCTGAAGTCGGCGCAGCTGACTGTTAGGGAGTTCGAGTGGTGATCATCCCGCCAGCGACCTTGTTCTTGTACCAAGCCAACCTTACTTGCCCCCCCCCGCCTCATACCATCTCAGCAGCGAAACGCCATGAAGCCTTCAATATAACGCCCTCGACTCGACTTCAGTCCGCCGAAACTGCATCACTCCGTCTCATCCAATCACGCCCCACAGCTACGACCAGCGAACCCGACTCGCTCGACCACGCCTCATTCATCGCATTGAAACATTACAAAACGCTTCTCTTATACGACGTGTCAGATTTTATGCATTGTATCCCAGTATCCCAAAATGCTGGTGTCCTAGCCATACGCGCGATCCACTGCCGCATATGTCCAGCGTTTCACACACACGTGGAGTGACGGGACGCTTTAGCCCACCTAGTGTCCATGCACTGCATACTATCCATTCATCCATCGTGTCTCATCGAAATATCAAAGCCGGGATCGTTGTACAAGTAGGAGAACGGGAATCGGGAAAAGTAGAGAGAACGAAATCGAGCGCAGACACACGCATCTCTCCAGAGCTAGAACCTCCTCGCTAGCCAGCCACACCAGTCCACATTGCCGACCTAGCAGCATCCACCCTTCTTCGCCTGAGACCCTTCGCCAAGGTTCACCTGCTCGCCCGCAGCCCGTCGTCCGCCCGTTGCCTGCGCAGCCGGCTTCGGCGCCGGCGCCTCGATCGGGATCGTTTTGGCGATCTCGGTGAACAGCTCGGAGACGTTCGCACCGGTCTGGATGTCAGCTCCGGTCCCATTACAGTCTTAAATGAGCTTGCCTTGGCGGATGCCTCGAAGAAGAGTAGGTTGGATTCCTTGGCGTACGTCTCCGCCTCCTCTCTCAATACCTGCCGGGCGTCCTCGTCGTCGGCCGAGGTGGGCGAGGTGGGCGATGCTTGCTCCTCGCCCTCCTCAGCGTCGTCCTCGGTCTCCTCGCTCTCGGTGGGCTTCGCTGGTGCGGCAGGCTTTGCCGGCGAGTCAGACACCAAGTCGAGCTGATCGTCAGCTCCATTGCCGCGAACTCGGGCTGGAAGCTGACCTTGTTGCCGACAAGGCAGATGACGATGTTCGGGTTTGCCTGCCTCTGCAGCTCCTTCACCCAAGCCTTTGCCTTCTCAAGCGACGCCTACGGCGTGAGCTGATGCCTTCAGCGCTCGGATCCAAGCAGCTCACAACTTTGGTGATGTCATATACGACGACCGCGGCAGCGGCGTTCCGGTAGTACATCGGAGCGAGGGAGTGGAACTGGCGTCAGTGTATATGAAGCTACAAGACCACTATTCCCTCACTCGTTCTTGACCTGCCGTATCCCTGATTATCAGCGACCACACCAAGCATAGACACTTTGTACGACTTACCAGATCTCGAACTTGACCACCCGGCTCTCCAATCTGCATTCTGGCCGTCAACACCTATCGCCGGTGTCATCTCCACGCAAAGACTGCTAGCCCAAGGCGCTTGTTCTTCCCTCCTTGTGGCCCGTGATATCTGTCTTGGCGCCGGCGTGCACCACCTCCCTTGGCGCAATTTCCGACTTCGCCAGACCGCCCATGACAGACAGGGACAGTGAAGACTCACTCTGCGTCAAGAATGCTGCGCCGATGGTCGGCGAGGTGTTCTCGTTGAAGTCGTTGGAGCAGAACCGGAGGACAAGGGATGATTTGCCTACGGCCGCTTCTCCTGCATCATCAGCATGCGTCCATGCTCCTGCTCAGGCGAGTCAAGCTGTGGAAGCAGAGGCGCAGATCGGTTACAAATTCTCTTGACTCGGGCCACACCACGGACGATCGTGCTCGGCCAGGGCCCGCCTGCGCGAAGCACTTCAATCATGCACACCTTCCCATTGTCCTGATCTTCGCACGGATTCGCTCATCACCTCCTGCATCGCCCTTTAAAGACCAGTGTTCCAGCATCGCCGCGAGAAGCAGAGCAGGGCATTCGACGAGAATAATTCGACGCACCCAGAAGAACCAGCTTGACCTGAACGGCCTTGACATTTGCCTCCTCGGCGGCCATGATGCAATGACGATGGAGCAGTGACGGCGAGTGAGCGAGCGGTGTGTTATTCGTGTTCCGTCCCTTCTTTTCTAGCAATCGACTTCACGAGCGGAGTCGAGCGAGTGCTTGGTAGTCGGTATTGCTTGGATCAAGTGGGTAAGCTGATGCGTATTCAGCGAGACAAGATGCAGAGTATGAAGCGATATCGCTCGGAGAGACTGCGAATGTCTCGCGCTCGTCCCGCGCCGCGCCTGCACACACACACGCAGGGTCATGCCCCGCCTTCGCCTTCGCCGCTCCCGCCGCCACCCAACAGTACACGGAGGGGCAATTTAAGGCGGTCCCATCGCACACCCTTCCCGATTTGTGATGCAATGGGAGCGCTCTTTGTGTCAATATGTGCACAACTCAACTCCACAGCCGCAGCACACACAGCACGATGCGCGTCAACTTGTCGAATATGCAGAAGATCAACTACAAGTTCCTATGTGCGGGCAGGGTTTGGGTAAGTTTGCGGATGAGGGTAAGAGCGTGTTTTTTGCATTTTCGGGAGGTGTTACGACCCATTACAAGTCTCCCTCCATCGTCGTGGCAGCTAGACGCAAACCACTTTAGGCGCCAAGGGCGGGGAAGGCCTTCTCGTCCGAGATGTTGGCGGCGGCGGCGCCGGATCGGGCGTTGCTGTTGCCGCCGAAGGCACCTCGGCCGGCTCCACCTCGGGGAGCACCTCGTCCTCGGCCCTCGCCTCGTCCTCGTCCACCACCTCGTCCGCCTCGCTGCGGTCGGTCCTCTCGGGGCGGTCGGGATCCAGCGGGCTGGGCAAACTGTCCGTCGACCTCGATGTAGACCTTCTCCTTCTTGGCGGCCTTGGTCTTGGCGGCGGCGGTCTTCTCCTGCAGGGTCAGCACTGCATCATTACGACTTCGATCAACCTCCTCGACGAACCTTGCCGGCGAAGAAGTCGTCAATGCCCTCTCGGACAAAGGCCTTGCCCTCGACGGTCTCGGCGTTGACCTGTCGGCCCTCCTTCTTGCCGAAGGCAAAGGCAGCGGCGGCCTTCTCGGCCAGGAAGTCGTCGTACGACTTCTGGACCTCCTCGGGCTCCTCGGGGGTCTCCTCAGCAGCGGCCTCGACGGGCGCGTCCTCGGCGGCGGGCGTTCCCGGAGCGGTCTCCTCGGCCTGGGCGTCCTTCTCGCCCTGCACCTCGGCTACAATCAGCTCGGCCCTTGCGCTGTTCGTGCTGACAACTCACCGGTCAGCTCGGCGGTGCCCTCGTTGGAGCCCCATCCTTGCTCGACCTTCTTCTGGCTGTCCGGGTTGGTGCCGCTTCGTCGCTCGAACTGCCTTCGCTCGCCGCCGAACGCGGGAGTCTTGGCACCTCGCGAAGCGCCGCCTCGGGACTTGTGGCCGCCCGAGGTCTGCTCGGCTCGGTCCGCTCGGGGTCCCTTGGTGTGCTTGTCGGGGCCGTGGTGGGCTCGCTTGGGGGCCGCTGCTGTCAATCACATGGTCCACCTGTACAATGCATCCCACTCACGGACTCGCTCCTTCTCGAAGCCGCCGGCACCCTCGAGGCCCTCGGTGGTTCCGCTGGCCGGGTCGGGGCCAGTGTTCCTGGAGCCCTTGTCCTCGGCACCTCGGTAGACGTTCCTCGGTCCACCTCGCGACGGGTATCGTCCGCCTCGGGCAGCGCCCGCACCAGCAGCTCCGGGCACGTTTCGCTTGACGGTTCCCTCAGCGGCGTTCGGGGCCTTCTTGACGCCGGCAGCGGAAGCAGCGGCCGGGGTGGTCTTGGGGGCGGGAGCGGGCGACGAGTCGTCGCCGTCTGAGGGTCAGCTGTCGTCCTTTTGTCCAAGCGCCTCTTCTGGCCCCTGCTACGCCACGCAACGCACCACCGAGGAGGTCGAACGGGTTTTTCGAGACAACCGACATGGTACGGTCGCTCCTTGCTGCTTTGCAGTCTAGCTGTTGGGCGAAAGGGTCGGTATAGGTGCGGGAATGGAGGCATAAGTGCGAGAGATATAGTATGGCACAAATCGGGGTCGTTGGGTCGCAATTCCAAGCGGTATCGAGTAGGCATATCCGGCAGGGTGCGGCGGTGCGAGGTGAGGGATTTGCGACGGGTGGAAGGGTAGAAAAAGTCGGCGGAGTCGTAAAAAGAGCACAGGTCAGCAAGGAGTCCCCCGTCGTCCGCATCTACATGGTCGTATGCACGCACCTAATGAGCTATTTGGGGTAAACGACGGGTGAAGTCGTCGAGAGGGATATCTCTTGGATGTTGGGTGAGTATGCAAGGTGGGATATGCCGTTGGATCGAGCAGCAAGCAGCGAGGCAGCGAGCGAGCGAGCGAGCGATGCGGGGTGGTTGCGGGCGGTGGTGAGCGAGGGAGCGAGCGAGTGCAGCCAGCGAGGGCGAGCGCGGGTGCAAGGGCAAGGGCGTGTGCAGTGCAGAGCGAGGCGGTCACCAGCCCGCCAGCTAGGCAGCCAGCCAGCCAGCGCCCACCGCAGCGGCTCGACTCACCCTGCATGCATCCACTGACTGACCCACCCACGCTCGCTCGCACCCAGCAGCGGCGCCCTCAGACGCCGTACCCAGGCCATACGCACCCAGTCTGCCAGGCAGTCAGCAGGCCGCCAGGCAGCGTAGCCAGCTCTCGTCCACCAGCCCAAAGCCCAGCTCGTCATCCCCCGCCCAAGATCTCGTGCCACATAGACTCGAGCCAATTTCGAAAAGTGGCAGCGGTGTAATCCCGACCCATAAGCCCGAAGCGACCTGCTCGTTGTGGCAATTGCCCTCCGCGTTAGTGGCGCGTGCAGGTGCCTGTATTATCTGATTGTGCGCTTAGCATGCATCGGTCTATTGGTTTGGAATGGAATGGGGTCAAGCGGTCCAAGAGGGGTATATGTATATGTGATCCGGCAGCTCCTTCCGGTGTGCGCTCCTCTCTGTAGCCTAGCATTCGCCCGTACTTCTGACTGTTCTCTCCTCGCAAGCAGCGTCCCTTCGTCGCGTCTAGCAGTCGACGTGCGGGACAAACTCTCGCCACGACTGCAAGTCAGCGTCCGCTACCAATGCCCAAGCGCGCGACTCACCTTGACCTCGGGCGGGTTCGTGCCCTCGACGTAGGGAAGCGGGCTCTGGTGGAACTTCTTCTGCAGCGTCTCAGTGAACAGCACAGCGAGCTTGGCGTTGTTGATGAGCTGCACTGTCAGTATTGGGTCTCTTATCGCGTCATCGCGCCACTCACCGGGATACCAAAGTCGACGGCTGCTCGCCTAGACGCGTAGTCCGGGTCGTTGACGGTCGGCGCCCTCGACCTGGAGATGTTGATCACCGAGGTAATCTCGTTCTCCTCCAGAACCTCTCGCAGCTTTCGCTTGTCCTTAACGGGAACGTGGATTCGCTTGACCTCGAGGTGTTGCTGAGCATTGATATGGCTCTCGACCTCGGCGGCTGCCCGTCAGTCATTGTCTACATTGCGATCTTTCATCGCGCGACTTACAGTGCGTGTACAGCTTGAAGCCGAGGTTGATCAGGTTCTTGGCAACCTCGATCATCTCCGGTCGGTTGATGTCACCGCCGATGAGGAATCCCGAGTCCGGTCGGGGCAGCTTGAATCCGTTGACACTGAGCAGGGAAGTCCAGTAAGCCTCGTGGATATCCTTGCCGAACGCGGCGACCTCTCCCGTAGACGCCATCTCAACGCCGAGGAATGGGTCGGCACCGGGCAGTCGGGTCCACGAGAACTGCGGCACCTTGATCGCGACGTAGTCCCTCTTCTCCTTCATCAAGTCGACCGGGGCAGGGACGTCGACGTCCATGATGGCCGCCGAGGCGACGTCGATGAAGTTCGTGCCAAGCACCTTGGACACGAAGGGGAACGATCGCGAAGCACGCAAGTTGCACTCGATGACCTTGAGCTCGGCCGGTTGGCCGTCCGTGGGCGGCTTTCGGATGATCTGCATGTTGAACGGTCCGGAGATGTCGAAGGCCTTGCCGACCTTGACAGCGATCTCCTTCAGACGGTCCATGTCGGACTCGGGCAGGGAGAAGGGCGGGAGGACCAGCGTGGCGTCACCAGAGTGAACACCGGCATTCTCGACGTGCTCGGACACAGCGTGAACAAGGAGCTTGCCCTTGTGAGCGACAGCGTCGATGTCAATCTCCTGGGCGTTGTCGATGAACTGCGAGATGACAACCGGGTGGAGGGGCGAGACGTTGGCGGCGGCGGACAGGTTGTGTTGCAGCTGCGACTCGTCGTACACGACGTTCATGGCAGCTCCAGAGAGGACGTAGGACGGTCGGATCAAGACGGGGTAGCTGCTATCAGTGCGAGCCAGCTATAGATCTTCTTGTGCACTCACCCAACCTTGTTGGCGAACTCCTTAGCAGACTCGAGGCTCGTAGCCTCGGTCCACGCCGGTTGGTCAACACCGACGGAGTCGAGGATCGACGAGAACTTGTGCCTGTCCTCGGCGTTGTCAATCTGCTCGGGGTCGGTACCGAGAACGTTGACACCCGACTTCTTCAGTCGGAGAGCAATGTTCTGCGGCAGTTGTCCACCGACAGACACGACCACACCCTGCGCGGCCTCGAGCTCGTAGATGTCCATGACACGCTCCCATCCAAGCTCCTCGAAGTACAGGCGGTCGGCCTCGTCGAAGTCGGTCGACACAGTCTCGGGGTTGTAGTTGATCATGATGGTCTTCTTGCCGAGCGTTCGGATGGCTCGCGAACAAGTGACGGCACACCAGTCGAACTCGACAGACGAACCGATTCGGTACACACCCGATCCAAGGACCATGGTGCCGTGCTCGTCGAACTCAATGTCGTGCGTCGAGGCGTTGTAGGTGGTGTAGAGGTAGTTGGTGTAGGCCGGGAACTCGGCGGCGAGGGTGTCGATTCGCTTGACGAAGGGAGTGACACCGAACGACTTTCGGGCCGCTCGCACCTGGGAATCAGCACTGCTCCGATTCGAACGCTGTCGGCACTCACCTCGTCCTCGGTCCTGCCAGAGAGCTGGGCGATGTGCAAGTCAGAGAAACCGGTCCTCTTGGCAGTCCTGAGGAGCGCCTCGTCCCACTGTTCGAACGGCGTGGTCTGGATCTGCTTGTACACCTCAACGATGTTCTCGAGCTTGAAGAGGAACCATCGGTCGATCTTGGTCAGGTCGTGCAGCTTCTCGACATCGTAGCCGAGGTTCAGCATCGCGTGGGCGATGGCGAAGAGTCGCCTGTCGTTGTTCTCCGTCAAGGCGGTGTGCATGTCCTCCGGCTGCCAGTAGGCGTCGAAACCGGCAAAGTTGGGGTCAACCTGTCGGATGGCCTTCTGCAGCGACTCCTCGAAAGTTCGGCCGATGGCCATGACCTCTCCAACGGACTTCATGGCAGATCCGACGTTTCGCTCGACGTGCTGGAACTTGGCCAGATCCCACTTGGGGATCTTGGTGACAATGTAGTCGAGGGACGGCTCGAAGCAAGCAGTGGTGGTCTTGGTGACCGCGTTGGGAAGCTCGGGCAGGGTGTGGCCAAGAGCGATCTTGGCGGCGGTGTAGGCAAGCGGGTATCCGGTGGCCTTGGAGGCGAGGGCGCTGGGCGTCAGTGGGCCGTATCAGCGTCGATGAGATGTGCTCACGAAGATCGCGACAGACGGGCGTTCATCTCAATGACTCGGTAGTCTCGGCTGTAGGGGTCCAAGGCGTATTGCACCTGCGCGTCAGCTCAAGCGGCAGAGTCGATAACGGTACAGCTCACGTTGCACTCTCCGACGACACCAACGTGTCGAACAATCTTGATGGCGGCAGATCGAAGCATGTGGTACTCGTCATCGGTCAGCGTCTGCGACGGGGCAACGACGATAGAGTCTCCAGTATGTGTGCCGAGGGGGTCGAAGTTTTCCATGTTGCAGCAAATGATGACGTTCTGTGGTCAGGCCAGTGCGCTTCGTGTCTCTTCCGTGCACTCACGTCTGCGGCATCTCGGACAACCTCGTATTCGACCTCCTTCCATCCCTTGAGGGACTTCTCGATCAGGACCTGCGGCGAAAGCGACAGCGACTTGGCCGCCAAGTTTCGGAGCTCCTCCTCGTCGTGGGCGAAACCGGAGCCGAGACCTCCGAGCGAGAAGGCCGAACGGAGAATGATGGGGTATCCGATCTCCTGGGCAGCGTCGAGCGCGGCCTGGATGGTCGACACAGCGGTGGATTGAGCAGCCGGGATCTCAATTTCTGTAATTAGCTCTCGGCCCCGGTCCAAAGGTTGGCCTGAGCGACTCACCGTTCAGCGCTTGAACGAAGAGGTCTCGGTCCTCGGACACCTCGAGCGTCCTGATCTGGGTACCCAGCACCTGCACGCCCAGTCGCTCCAGCACACCCATCTTGTCGAGTTGAATACCGACGTTGAGGGCCGACTGTCCACCGAAGGTCAACAAAATCCCATCCGGGCGCTCCTTCTCGAGCACATAGGCGACATAGTCGGCGGTGACGGGCAGGAAGTAGATCTGCGAGGCGAGGTGGTGCGATGTCTGAATGGTAGCGATGTTGGGGTTGATGAGGATCGTGTCGATGTTGCTCTCTCGAAGGGCCTTGATAGCTTGTGAACCTGATCATGAGCATCTCGGCGTCTAGTGCGCTTCGGGCGCTGCGATAGCACAAGCGATGGTGAAGAAGCATAACGCATGATTTAATCGTGGGAACGATTAGATAGAACGGGGGACTTACCAGAGTAGTCGAACTCTCCGGCCTGACCGATACTGAGTCCTCCACTACCGACGACCAAGACCTTCTTGACATCGGGTTTGGTGAGCTTGGGCAAAACTTTTGCCGAGATCCTCCTAGCGAGCTCGGAAGGTGAGTTGAGCGTCGGCTCGTCGCTCGGTCCATACGATCCAACGGCGGGAGCAGCAACGGCATATGACCTTCGACCGACCGTCGGGGCGACTCGCGACCGGGGGATGGTCGTGAAGGTTCGTCGGGACAGGGTTGGTCGGATGGTTCGGAGCATGTTGGGCGTTTGTCGACTTTTGCAGCAGGTTTGTATGTAAGAGGTGTGAGGTGTCGAGGTTCTCACCACGCCGTTGCGGCTATGGGTCCGATGCCAGTTGAGGCGACGAGGGTGTTAAGGAGGGTGTGGTGAGGAGGAGGAGATTGGGGCGGAGGTGCGTGTGTGTAAATTGACTTTTTTATGATAGCTAGCGCTGTTGCTGCTGCTGCTGCTGCTTCGGCCGCTTATCTCTGCTCAACAACTGACTCGATTGCACACCAACCCTGGGCACGGAATCAATTCTACTCGTAACCGAGACGCGTCCGGCCAATCACTTTACACGTCATGGTTAGTCACTCAATGCCACCCCAGCATGCACCGAGCATGTTTCGCATGAGAGCAGGTCTTGATGTGCTTCTGTGTCTTGAGATGGGTCCGGAGAGCCAGACCATGACCAGGAGAAGCAGCCCTCAAGATGTGCGCTTGATAGCCCGACACAGTCAAGTGGCCAGCCGTGTATCACGTCCGCATCATTGCCTGAATGGTGATTGAGAGCCCAGCGCCCTTGCATACATCGTCAACACGTCTCACGGTACCATCAGCTATGAAAATACTTCGGATAGTCCTGCTCCCAGAGCGATCGCCCGTCTAGTATGTTATGCTCCTACGCTGCCGTGCGGGACAAGCCGCTCCGTCGAGTGTATCGCCACTCCGCCACTCAATAGTAACACACAGCATCTGGCATGCCCAGGTGTCATACGCATGGAATTTGATCCTCTCAGCGTTGAATGTTGTCAGGCGTGACGGCATCTAAGCTCACCATGTGCTGCCTTGGGACAGGCTGCGTATGGCACGTCTCGGGAAGTGACGAGCCGATAGCTGCCGCGTTGAGGCAACGTCGCACTTATCAAACCTCCACCGGTGTTTCAGATGTTATTGGCCGCGTCCGAACAGCACGCTAATCCTCCGTTCCTTTCACCTGGTCACTTCATCACCCAAACCACCTCCTAGGCCGCCAGCATGAGCCAGCCGACCTCGGACTCCACGTTCGAGCAGCCACTCGACCTGGAGACTTTGCGAACTTTCGCGTTCCAGCGTGTCCTGTCCGAAAGTGCGTCCCGGGGCCGTCCCAGCTCATCATCGTGACTGACTTGAGCAGGTACCGTCACCGGGTCAGTGTACCTCTACGGTTACCTGAGGTCTGAACCTGCCATCCTCCACATCCAGCGCACGCCTCTGACGTCGGACGCTGCGCCCGCCCTCGCGAAAGACGGCGTGGAGTCGCTCAATGTCTTTCTCGAGAACAAGCCCGTCAGCTGTCAACGTCGGCCAGACGATATCGGCGCGCTCACGGGCAGTATTTCTCGGCGCACGCGTTGCTCAAGCGCTCCCAGGGATCTGCACCGGACCTCCAGATCAAAGTCATCTGGCCCGCAACGGACGTCCATGTTCGAAAGTACTCTGTCCAGGAGCGAGTCATGATCGCGGAAACACCAGAAATCTACAAGCAGGCCGTTGTGCCTTACATGGATTCCTTTCCTCCCGAACGGATCGAATGGTGAGTGACGGTTTTGACGGCCCGCCCAGTCTTTGAAGGAAGCGAGCTGAAGATCAGGGTGTTCAACATCCTGGACGGCAAGAAGGAGGCGGATAGGATTCTGTTCCGGGACGATGACCCGAAAACCGGCTTCATCATCCTGCCCGATCTCAAGTGGGACCAGACCTCTGCGAACGCCCTGGTGAGCTACCCTTCCTACAAGAAGACGGCACCTGACATAAGTACCTGACAGCCATCGTCCACACGAAGGAGATCCGCACACTGCGAGACCTCACGAAAGCGCACATCCCGCTGCTGAACAACATCCGACAGCAGGCTAACAACGTTGCCAAGGAGAAGTTTGGTGTCGAGCATGGCAAGCTGAGGATGTTCATACATTACCAGCCCAGCTACTGTGAGTCTTCTCGGGGACTCTGACGCCGGCACGCGGCTCATGGTAGACCACTTCCACGTCCACATCGTCCACATCTATCACGAGGGCTTAGCTGGCATGATGGTAGGACAGGCGCATCTGCTGGACGATGTGATCTCATTGGTGAGCGAATGCAGTACCCAACAGCACCGCTTGGACCATTCTGATAGTCAGCTCGAGCTCTCAGCCGATGTACCGCAGCCATCGCTCTTGGCGAAGATGACTCTGACATATCCCCTGGGCGTGGAGCACAAGCTGCTCCCGTTGATCCAGGCTGTACAGAAGCCGTAGAGCGGCAGAGGACGAGTCGCCGATCCGTCGCGCGAGACGGCGCGAATGGGGATAGAAAAAGAGATCCCGTGGAGCGGAACGATGGCTGTCATTGAGAGCGGAGCAGAGGCAAGCAAGAAGAACCGCAATAAAGGTCTTCCCACGAGACCTCGCCCATAGAAGCTGGGTCAATGCCAGTCGGGCACTCACTCACATCATACACATGTTGTCACCCCTAGAAGGATCTCGATGTATCATGCATACATACAGACAACATCACTTCACCCTAGAAGCATAATAATCCCCAACCCTCCTCGTCGCCCAGTCCAGCAGCTCCTTGCCGTGCTTCTCACGATGTTCTAGCTTCTCCTCCATGCGTGCCTTCTGCACGCCGGCGCCAGCTTCAGCCACCTTTTCATCGATGACCACCTCGCCCACTCCCTCCGTTAACAGCTGTCTCAGGTCCACCTCGCCCTGCGGCATCTCCACATCCTTGACGATGTCCATCAGTCCCAGCAACTCGCCCAGCTCGGCCTTGAGCTGCATCTCTTCTGGCGAGCCTTCCTCTGGTGGGTTGAGCGCTGACAGCCGATGAAGCTTGACTAGTGTCTCGCGGGAGATGCTTGCTTTCGGAATATCGGGGATGGGTATCGGGGCGGGCGTCAAAGGCAGTCCGAGCTCGTCCGTTTCGACGGAGGGCTTCAGTAGACTGTGCGTTGACTTTGGCCGGGACAAGCGCAGTGCGATCGAAAGAGCGGACCTGGCGATGGATGATGTGGAGGCGCGATAAGCAGTAATCATAGTCGCTAGACGAGTGATAGCGGAGAGTGCAAGAGTTTGAAGGTTGAAAGACGTAGCAGTAAGATGGTCAACGCCGGATGTCGAAATATGAGCAGCCGGTCATCTCAAAGTCACATTCGGACATTCATCCCACCAAAACGCATTTCTTCTTGCAATAGCCCATATCCAGGCGCAGACAAAGCCAGGATGGAGGCGGAATCAAGCTACACCGTCTTGCGGATCAAGCGGAAAGCGACCGAGCCGCCATTATCTTCTCTGGGTCAGTGCTGACGCACCCACCTGGCCATCTTTCCCGCTTCCTTGGCACACCACTGTCCGCTTCGCCCTTCATGAGCGAAGCTCATTGCAGTCATCCAGGACGGATCGGGACGAGCGAAGAAGCAGCGGCAGATCAATCCGCTTGGCAAGAGCCGAGGGGTGTTCCGGCTGGCAGAGACGGTGCCGGAGACATGGCTTGGACGGGGCGAGGAAGGTGCTGTCTTGAGGGTATGTGTTTGCGGCCAAGCTACTAAATCCTCCTGCTGGGTTAATGTGATCCTCCGGATAGTGGAGAAGAGGCGATGGCTGAAAGTAGGCACGCATTCGCGGACTCCTCGCTGGCACGCCAGATGGGACGGCAACTCCGCCCTCACCTGTAGCAGCACCACCTCAGCCCCAGGAAGCTGAGCCGGAGGGCTCGCCAACGGCAGATCCACCAGCTTCCAAGCCAGCAGACCAGCCTGAGACTAAGGCGGACGCCACTCTCGAGCATGGACCTCCGCCTGGACCATCCAAGAGCTCGGGCGTGATGTCTCCGCCTCCTTCGAAGCAGATGAAATACCGCGTGGTTCCGCCTCTGGCCCCTATGACGCAGATGATGCTGCCTCCACGGGTCCGAACGTACGCCGAGTAAGTATGTAGCTTCTGATCTCACTCAATAGCTCACACTCAGCGAGAACGAAGGCTCCCCTCTCAACTTTGTTGATGCCGAAGCGGTTTCGGCAGGCCCATCCCGCAAGGCGTCTTTACCCAGCGAAGAGGAGCAAAAGGAGATGGCGCCGTTCTTGTCGATGCTGGAGGATGTGTTGAAGTGTGGGTTGCGTCGACCAAGCGCCGGACGCAGACTGACAGCAGTCGAGTCGCCTGCTAAGAGCACGCGCAAGGCAGCGAGCCGGAACGCCGGGGCGGCCGAAATGGAAACATACGTGTACGACCTGTACTACCGCGACAACCGGCCTACGGCGTCTGCTGCTCTGCCTCTGGGCGTGGGTGATGGCGTCAATATTGGTGCACTGTGAGTGAACCTCCTGTCGGGTGACGTGAGATTGATGATCAGACTCGGATACGACGATATCATGGACGATGATTCGCATTCCGAGAGCGAGCCAGAGGACGAGGCGGACGAGGACAGCAATGAGGAGGATTATTACCGGAACGACTACCCTGAGGATGAGGATGCGGATGAGGACATGGAGGACTTTCACGATGCGTTCGACTCGGAAGACGAGGAGCGTGAGCAGGACGATAGTGAAAGGGACCTGTGGGACTACAGGGATTGAGTGCTGGGCGAGCGAAGGGGCGATGAGGGCACCAAGCACCTTTGCGCCAGTGCGAAGGCGAGTTCGCGCTCGCAAATCATATGCAGGACCAAGCTTGACAGTATCGGAGATATGCCTGCTACCCAGGCATGCGCCAGCCGAACGCTCCCAGTGCGATGGTCTCATGCAGGGAGTGGTATGCCTGACCTACGACAGCTGTGTATGTATATCGACTATGTACTGTCAATTGTGTCGCTGCACCTCTTACTCATTGCGCCATGCAAGCACTCTCCTTGCCTCGGCCAGCTTGCGCTCCACCAGCGCAACCTTCTCCTCGCCCCACACGTCCTCCACGCTCTTGTCTCCCTTCAGACACTCAGCCTCGTGCTCCTTAGCGTCCGCCGGCGAGAGGATCACCATGTTGTCCGGAGTCAGCTCTCGGTCCTTCCTCCACCTGGCGACGGCTGGTTTCGCCAGCACCACATGCGGGGAAAATGTCGACTTTCCACCGTACAAATCTTCAAAGACGAATCCGACGTCCTCGCTCGAGACGCCTATCGTCTCTTGCAGCTCGAGGCCCTTCCACCGTGCTTCCCGCTCGGACAGGTTCGACCTGAGCGCGTTGTAAGTCTTCTTCCGGTTCTTGATCGCCAGCATATCCGTGAGAGGCTTGCCGGCCAGGGAAAGGATGATCGCCGTCGCGATGTTGAGCCCGAATATAGCGGGCAGTGGCCCCAGGACGGGAAGGATCCGCACGCGGAAGTCGTCGAAAGCTTGCAGCTCTTTCACCGCACCGCGCTTGAACTCTTCTTCGTCGAGCGGGAGGAGTTTGACCTCGCCGGGGACTTCGGTGGAGTACACGACCCTGCGGTCAGCAGCTGTACAGTATTGCGAGGTATCCGCAGCTCACGGGATACCGCCCGGTACGCCATTCAGACGCAGCTTGCGGCGGACGGAACGTGCAAGCGGGTCTTCGTACGTTTCCGAGATGTCGCTGGCATCAGTATGGGTTCGAGGGGGTCCACTAGCTCCGCGATGCGCTAGGCCCAACTTACGCCATCTGTATCCGCGTCGGATCCCGCTTCGCTCCGGATCCCATACTTGAGAACACCTTGAGCCCGTTCTTGGCGCAGTACGTCAGAAGATCCACCTTGGTGTCGATATTGTCTATCGCATCGACAACCCAATCTGCGCCGTCGAGCAGCCGGTCGCCTTCGCCCTTCCTCCAGAGGCCGACATGTATGTCGATCTGCGCCCACGGCGCAATCTTTCTGAGATACTTCTGCATGGCGACCACTTTGGGCGTCCCGACATCTTCCAGCGTCGCACAGCAGTGTCGGTTGAGAGACGAAAGAGTCGTGAGGTCAAACTGCAATTAGATTGGGCCGGAAGGCGTTCCACTTTTCAGCTCACGTCAATAAGCAAGAGCTTGCTGACTCCGCTGTTGGTCAGCGGGGCACGAGATTCACTGCTCCGGCGGCATACCTTCGTAGCAGCATCAAAGCACACCAGCTTCCAACACCTCCGCACCCGACAACAACGACGTATCCGTCCCGGACCTTGGCCATCGCCTCCTCTCCCAGGAAGTTGTAGTTCCGCGTGAGCTGTCATCAGCCCTCCATATGCAAGACCAATTCTCCGTCAGAGCGGCGTGGTCTATCCTGAGGTCAGGCTCAGCTCACCTGTTCGCGGATCAAGCCCTCATCAAACTCGCCCTTGGCCCACTCCCTCTGCGCCTTCGGCGTGCTCACTCCCCGCGCGAACCGCTCTGCCCGCTCTTCGGGCGTGGCCAGCCCACTACCCGCTCGGCTCTTCTCCCATTCATCGACATCCTCCCCGACTTCCCGCTTGAGCTTTTCGGTCCGGTGTTCCCGGCGGAGTGCCTGGAAAGAAAGGATGAGCGAGGTTGTTGTTATTGCCGTTGCAAGCGCAGTGAGGGCGAGTGTTTGCCCCTGGGAAAGATGATTGGGCATCGCGAGGGGCATGATCGAGTGTCAATTGCTTGAACAGATTTTGATCAAGGCCTATGTAATGTGTGAAGCAAGTCCAAGATGGAAGATGATGAATGACTTCGGCATCGGCTGAAATTCCGGCATTCGACACACCTCATCTCGCAACTTGACCTCACCTCACATCGCTTCGTCTTTGGGCGCACGCAACAGCCTGCACTCGTACGTAGGCTCGCAAGCGGACCTGCGACTGCCATAGCTGTCCGGCAATCGACCCTATTCGCTGCGTGCGCGCTCACTCGGCAGCGAAGACTCGTCCACTCATTCACAAACATACGTCACCCACCATGGTCCAACCGTCCTTCTCCACCGCCGGCCAAGCCTCCTCCAGCTCCTCCATCTCACCCACTCTCCCGCTGGACACCTTTCTCGACGGGCAGCACCAGTCATACTACGAGGAGCTGTACCGTTCATCTGCGGTATGCCTTTGCGTCCTCAGGTATGTTGCGTGCGTCCCGTCAGGCGCACTCGAGCTGAGGCTAGACTCCTCCCGCCCGTCTGCGGCCAGATCATCATGCACAACATCTGGTCGTACGGCGCTATACGAGCTGCGGACCTCAAGCAGTTCTGTCAGATTGACGTGGGCGCATCACTGCAAATGTGAGCCGCACAGTAACTGTGTTGCGGCGGAGCTGACAGGTCAGACCGGAGGAGCTGCTCAAGCCGGCGCTCAGCCGGAAGATTCTCCACCCCATTCAGCACAAGAAGAACAGGATGGAGTGGCCGTTCAATGATGCATTCAAGACGGGGCTGCGGAATGCATTGACGGGCTTGTAAGCCTGGCCCGTTTGCGGGACCCCTTCGGGAGCTCACGCACAGGGGCACGACGAACGGCTTTGGGGTGCCGTTCGAGCAGGATCCGGAGGAAGAGATACCGACGCACGAGCAATTGATCACTTACGGGGAGGATACATGGGAGGTGAGCTCCTCGTCGCGTTATGCATAAACGGAAGCCAACGACTAGGCGATCCTCAAGTATATGGTATCGTCCGGCCTGGACGGAGGCGTCAGAGCGCAGAAGCCAAGGAAGGAGGTGCTACAACTGCTCCATGCAAGCGGACTGATGTCCGATCCGTGAGTGTCGCGGACACGCTGTGAACTGGGGCTGAAGACAGCTATGCAACAGATCAGCGATATTCGCTCGACCGCTTAACTATCACGTCGAAGGGGTTCCAGTTCCTCCTCGAAGAGAGGCAGACACAGCTTTGGCAAATTCTGATATACTACCTCACGCTGCAGGAGGTACGCTTGATTCCGTCAGTATACTTGTGTGAGCTCACGTCAGCAAACCGATCAAAGATCCGCTATAGTTCTGTCGGTGTTCTTCAGCTTGGGGTGTATGCAACTTGGCACGGTCAGCTGCGGTCGCGTCGCCCCCGCTGCTCAGCTGACGAATAGGCCTATTCGGCTTCACAGTCGTTCCCGGAGGCCCTCGCAGCTCTGGAGGACCTTGAGTCATACGGCTTCATCTATCGACCAAGAGACGAGACAGGTCAACCAGGCGACCAATTCTACCCGACGCATCTGGCCACGTCTCTCTGTTCGGGCGATGTCGGCAGTCTGGGCAGCCAGACGGCGGACGAGAAGCGCTTCTTGATTTTGGAGACGAACTACAAGATCTACGCGTACACTTGTGAGTACTCTGACGAACAGTCATGCAGCAAAGTTCGTAGGCTGACGTGCAGCAAACGAGCTCGAGATAGCGATCTTGAATCTCTTCGTTGACATCAAGATCCGATATCCCAACCTGGTAGTCGGCAAGCTTGATCGGACGCACGTCAAAGCGGCCATGGAGAAGGGCATCTCGGCGCATCAGGTGAGCATGCTCGACTGCAACGAGCAGAACACAGCTGAGTCTCAGATCATTAGCTACTTGGCCAGTCATGCCCACCCGCAGATGTATAGCTCGGTGAGTCCGCAACAGAAAGACTGCAATGTGTGATTAATCCCCTAGCCTCCGCCCTTACTGCATCCGACCATCGTCGACCAACTGCATCTGTGGGACAGGGAGAGGAATCGTCTGAAAACAGAAGATGGTGAGCAACACTTTTCGAGGCAGGAACAAGACTGATTGCAGCTGTATGCTTCCAATTCTACTCAAAGGAGCTCTTCGAGGACACGTTGGCAGAGGCGAAGCGATACGACGGTTTACTGCTCTCGCTGCCCGAACAGAAGTACCTCGTCATCGCGCCGGAAATTCGCGATGCTATCAGGGAGTTTGTCAGGAACATGCAGAATGAGCTGCGAGGGCTGTAACATCCACGAGAGGGATGAGGGGGAAGTAGTGCGTCGAGAGGGCAACACTCGGTGGCAAAATTCGAAATACAGCGGATGTAGTCGATACCTGGCGGAAGGGAGGAGAGTGGCTGGAGGACAGCGGGCGCCTGTCAGCGATTTCGACCCAGTCCGCTAGTTGACTGAAGGCTTGATGGTCGAGGAAAAAGGGAGGATCAAGCTTTCGCGTAGCGGACAAGTCAAGTGCGCGCATTGTCCGCTGAGAGCAACACCGCGAGAGAAATGCTACCTCCCAGCTTATACGCGTTGAAACAAATCGCCGAGGTGGAGGCGTCCCAACGCACAACGCAGATAGCGCGCACTGCCAGCATCCCGCGATAGCACTTCTCGGCTGCATATCGTCGACCACATCGCCCTCTAAACGCGTCCATCTGGTCGCGATTGCCAAACGGTCCGTGCTCGCGAAGTCGATAAAGGACCAGAGTCCCTTGATGCAGTCACGGGATCGGCATTACACTTCGAACGATATCTCCATTGTGATCTCAACCAAGCTCGCCATCTGGTCGCCACGATGTCCGGTCGGAAAGTCGCTCTCGCAGGACAGGCAGCAGTATAAATCTGCCCTTTCGACTTGCTTCCCATCCCCATCTTCACACTTTCCTCTCAACTACGCCCGGCTCAGCGACAAAGCTTGCCTGCAACAACTTTCGCTCGCAGCCGCTGTCAACGATCAACAAGCCGACAATGAATATCACCTTCGAAGACTACGCGTGCGGCTGCGAAGCTGCCGAGCTTTATCTCAGCCAAGTTGTCATTGACTTCTGGCAGCGATGCGTTGATGGGTAAGTCCGGCTTTGCGCGTCACTGAAACTGGTATTGACGCGTAGCGCCGCGAATCTCCTCGCTTCTTGCATCACCGAGCGATCCTCCCTTGCTCTTGCCGCCATCACATTCTACCTATTTCTCGCGCTTTACCAATTCTCCGCTATCCGTCGCTCTTACCGCTTTCCGTAAGTCCTTCGAATTTCAGACTCGTCACGACCGCTGACGGCCAGTACCAAACTTTGGTACAACGACCTTCTCGCCATCCTAGGATACATCGTCGCCACCGCTTTCCTTCCCCTTTACGCCCTGCACGTCCGATCACCCATCTCCGCCAACTGCCAGTTCGCCGACCTGGGATATCTGTGCATCGTCTTCATGGCGTTCACGCTCTTCAACGAGGCGTGCAGGTCAAGGGTCATCGAATACAAGGGCAGGATGTATAGGGTCGAGATGATTGACGCCGCGAGGCTAGGAAGGATGTGCGACCGGGAAGACGCAGATGAGGTTGGGTTCGATGAGTTCTGGGGGGTCGCTATCGGGAAGGAGACGCCCTGAGTGTAGACACAAAAGCTGCTGACTTTATAATGCGAGGTTTTTGGGTGCTTTACGATCCATGCATCTCATGTCTTTGACTCGCGCAGATGCTTTGTGCCACTCTCTTTGTCTCAGTGCTCGAGGTTGGATCTGGGTGCTTCTTATGAAGCTGGAACTGAGCGCGAATGACGGCAATGCCAGGTTGGCGCGATTAAGCGAAAAGAGTGAGCGTGTTGGACAACCTCCACCGCGACATGCCCACACACCTTTGTATGTCGCTCTATCACCATCAAGCGTCGACATCTTCGAGCGATTGGCACCCGCCACACAGATCGTCTCGCCCCTGCTGCGGATCACTAGAGCTAACTTCTGATCCACCTCATCAACGAAAAAGCCGGCGAGAAGCGGATCAACCATGGCGCAGCCGGTCGAGCAATGGATCACGGATATCCCTCCCGTCACGCGCGCATGGGTGATTGCCGCCGTCGGGGCGAGCCTGGCCGTGGTGAGTACGCAACTACCATTCATGAGGTCCTACGGCCTGCTTTTGCACGAGTCCCTGTATCTCAGCGGCGGTACATGCTGATCAGCCAGGAATGCCAAGCCGTGGTACCACTCCAGCTGTACTTTTCGTGGAAGGCGGCCGTGTATAAGATGCAAGTGAGTATCAGCGTACCCCGAGCCGGGAACAGAGAAGGTCAAAGACCACAAAGACCAATCACTTGCTAATCACACGCAGATTTGGCGCTTCATCACGACGTTCTGCTATTTTGGCCCACTCTCCCTCGATCTAGCATTTCACCTATTCTTCATGTGCGTACCCGGCGACAACATTGTACTCCCTTACCCCTCTTCACATCCGACTATATGCGTGTCCGCTTCTGCGAAGAGGCACAATTCAATCTCCGGAGAATCCCTCTGATATGCAGCATGCGTTACTCGAGACTTTTGGAGGAGAATTCATTCTCAAACCGCCGGGCAGACTACGTTTGGCTTCTCTTCCTCTGCGCGACTTTTCTCATCGTGTGTAGTGGAGCTGTCACAGCGATCGGACTAGCCTTCTGCTGACATGCAGATCATCTCTCCGCTTCTCACCATGCCTTTCCTCTCGTCCTCGCTGTCATTCGCGCTCGTGTACATCTGGTCTCGCCGCAATCCGTCCATCAAAATGTCCCTCTTCGGCGTCATCACGTAAGCTAATGAAGGGCAGGAGCCTCTTAGCGCTGATTGTAGGATCACCGCGCCGTACCTCCCCATGGCCCTCGTGGCGTTTTCGTGGCTTCTGCAAGGCGGGTTCAAGGCGGCCGTGGGCGATATCGTGAGCACAAACGCCCCTGCCCGAAGCGCGTAGCTAACACGTCAGGTTGGCATCTTGGCCGGCCACACATACGTCTTCCTGCAAGACTACTGGCCAAGGGAGATGTGGTCGACGACGGGCAAGGGGGAGATCCGGACGCCCCGGTTTGTGTGAGTCACACTGAGTTTCCAGGCGATTCTGGGCTAATTCTTCCAGCAAACGTTTATTTGGACAGGTCGATCGTGATGGGTGATACTTGTAGCCATTTAGTGACCTTTTGACTCGAGTATCTGTGCATATGTATGCAACGGCCGGCCTGCTACTTTGCCTCGAGCGGAGCGCAGTTTGATAGGCACTCGAGCCGCCTGTGGCGCCTATCTCCGATGGTTCACAGGCGCGCCGTGCCTGGCCGGCCCAGCGCCTGCAAAAGTTGAAGTTGACGGTCACCGCATCCATTCTACCTGTACCTCTTGTCTCGCTATCAGCCACCACATCTCATCACCATGGGACGAAAAGGACGAGGAAAGTCCGGCGGAACCGGCGGATCGTCGAAGCCGCGTGCAACCAGCTCAACAATTGACAAGATGGAAAACTACGAAGACACGCTGGAGAAGGGCGGCGTTGACGAATGTATGTCGCCGCTGGTCTTGTGGACTCGTGACTTAGCTGATACTCAGTCATGTTCAAGCGTGATCAGATCAACTTTGACGATGCGGACCAGAGCGACGACGACGACATCAACGGCGAGCAGGGCGAGGAGGTCTTTGCGCTGAAGATGCCGAAGACGGCTCGAGACGATTCGGACGACGACGAAGGCGAGGACGACGAGGATAATGACGAGATGGAGGAGGATGACTTGCCCGTCGCGAAGGGCCGCAAGGAAAAGAAGAAGTTGGACCTCACGGGCAAAGGTCGATTCGGCAAGCCTATCGAGTCCAGCGATGATGAAGACGAGGAGGATGGCTCCGGATCCGGGTCATCGGATGAGGAGGAGGGATGGGGAAGGCAGTACTACTCCAAGCCCAGTAACCGACGGGAGAAGGAGGTCGACGGAGAGTACGACGAGAAGCGGGAGGAGGATCGGGAAATGGAGGAACGCGAGATCAGGCGGTTGCAGCGTAAAGCGAGGGAAGCGTTCAGCAGAGTCGAGGATTGGGGCCTGGAGGAGGTGCCTGTGATGCAGATAGAGTGAGCTATAGGACAATCCGTCAGGCCCCCGAGTTCTAACTAACGCCAGATCCGAGAAGAAGCAGGAGGATGTTGCACGCCCTGTCGTTGCCGCCCCAGAGACCACCGATGCCGCGGTCTTGCTTCGACATCTGGAGTTGTATGAGCCCGTCAAGATTGCGCTGGCCAGGGACTTCCCGCTTGTCGTGCACAAGCTTCGTAAAACGGCAAAGGGAATCGAGGATATCATGAAGGAGGAAGAGGGCCAGGAGTCCTTGCACAAGGGTCTGGGATGGTTGCACTATCGTGAGCTGCGCTACTGGATACTTGACGTCTACAGGCGCTGACGACAGAAACGCTCATCACGTACGCAACGACGCTGGCATTCTACATCCACCTCTGCGCATTGCCACCTGACTCGCGACCGGACATGGCCACACACCCGATCTTGACACGACTCTTACAACTCAAGGAGGGTGTCGCCATGCTGGAAGATCTGGACTTCGCCGCGGGCGAGTCGTCCGATGTGGACCCTCTGGAGGATGGCGAGCGAACGGAAGAGGACGAAGAGCTGGCACACCTGATGAAGAACAGCAAGGCGGGCATCATGATGCAGCAGATCGCCGCGACGAAGGGAGGCGCAGGCATGATGGCGGGAGCTCAAGAGGGAGATGAGGAGGAGGAAGATGACGATGAGCAAGGATGGTATGACGAAGAGGAGGACATGCAGGGCCTGTGGCATAATGCCGGACTGGAGGATGGGGAGCTGGACGACCTGTTGGCGGATGTTGGCGCGGAGGATGCAGAGGAGGAGGCGAAGATGGACAAGAAGTCCAAGTCGATGAAGGAGAAGAGGAGTAAGGAGGGCAAGAAGGAGAAGAAGGAGAAAGAAGAGAAGGAGGACAAGAAGGAGAAGAAGGAGAACAAGGAGAAGAGAGAGAAGAAGGACAAGAAAGCCAAGACGAAGGCTGTGGAAGTCGACTCGGACGACGCGATCATGGACGAAGAGGACGACGAATCATCCGCGCACCACTTTGCACCACTTGAGGAGCCGGCCTTCTTTTCCGCATCGAAGAAGTCCAAGTCGAAGGACAGACAGACGGCTTCTGACGATATTCTCGGCGACCCGACGGCTCTCAACGAAGCCGACGCAACCGACAAGGAACGACGGAAGCGATCTCTGCAGTTCCACACATCGAAGATTGCCTCGACATCAGCTCGACGAGCAGCAGCCAGGGCACAGCGGCTGGGTGGCGACGAGGACATCCCGCATCGTGACCGACAGGCTGCGCGAGACGCCGCTTTGCGCAAGAACAGCCAGGGTGGTGTGGGCGAGGACTTGGACGGCAGCGAGTGGACCGAGAAGGACAAGAAGCGCGCGAGGGAGGTGCGCGATGAGGATGGAGATGATGCGGATGGTGATGACGGGGACGACTACTACGATCTTGTCAAGCGGAGAAAGACCGACAAGCTAGAGGCGAAGGAGGCCGCGCACGACGAATTCCGAGCTGCCAAATTGTATGTCTAACCATCTCCCAATCTATTCAGAGCTGACTCTCAGCGCGTCCTTCGAGGACGATTCGCACGAAGGCGGCCCGAGGGCGCTCACACGTGCTATCGAGAAGAATCGAGGTCTCACTCCCCGCCGAGCCAAGACCGGCCGAAACCCCCGAGTCAAGAAGCGGCAGGCGTACGAGAAGGCCAAGCAGAAAGTCGGCTCCCAGCGGGCGGTATTCAAGGGTGGACAGGCTGCTCTCGGCGGATCATACTCTGGAGAGAAGACCGGTATCAGCCAAGTCACCAAGTCGAGGAAGTTCTAGTGGGCCGGGCGATCTTGGACTGTATAGACTGTTGCATTGGCATGTCACATTGCTGTATGATGCACGGCTGATCTATCCTACTTCTTCCGCCCGCCCGGAGGTGCTCGTCGTTTCTTGAACATACTAGATGCGGCCGCCGGTGCTGATGTAGCGCTAGTATTCGCTTCTACGTCGGGTTTGACGTCGGCAGTGACGTCGTCTGCATTTGGTTCGCCTGCGTTCGTGTCCGCGCCTATTGGCGTCGCCAAGACAGGTTTAACATCCTCCGCTTTTATCGCCGGTTCGTCGTCTGCTGATCGACGCGCTGCTGAGTCCTCCTCAGCGGCCCCAGCCTCATCCGTCTCGAGCTTATTCCATCCTCCATCGACGTACACCAACCCCTCATGCGACGCCTTGACCGGACTCCGCGAGCCCGTCCGGATCTCCAGCTTGCCCGTCCACTTCTCCCGGTCCAGGTCCACTCCGGCCGGCTTGAACTCCACCGGCGGCGGCTTCGGCACGAATGCACTCCCGCTGCTCTCTTTCGTCTTGATCTTCATCTTGCCAAGCACTGCATCGGGGTCCCAGTCGTCTGCCGCGTATGGGTCGCGCACTGGACGTTTATCGCGATGAGCGAACTTGAACTCCTCGCCCTCGGCCGCGTTATCGTCCACACCGTATTCGCCCAGTTTGCGCTTGTACGTCCCACTCGATTCGGCGTCGTCGTATGCCTGCTGCATTGGCGTTTCGACAACTTCCTCCCACTTGCCCACGTCTCGCGCCGCACGTCCCTTGATCTCCTGCTCAACCTCGAATGCCGTTTGGCTCGTGTCCAGATCTTCGATCCCGAGATCCTTGGCGGAGGTGTAGTTTGCCCATTTGTCGCCTTTGGGCTTCTCGCGCGGTTTCGAGGATGAAGCGAAAGACGATGATGTGAGGCCCGGATGGAGTCGGCCAGGAGCTGCATGACCGGCGCCAATGTCCTTTGCGTACGCGCTTTCAGCAGCCTAGACGTCAGCTCACCGACGAAAGAGGCCCAGCTAACTCACCGCGTTGATGCGTTCCATCTCGGCCTCGGCGGCGAGCTTCTCCTTCTTCGCCATGTTGCCGGTCTTGTACAGGTCACGGATGAACCGCTCCTTGTTTCCTTGATGCTTGAGACCCGTCTCATGTTGTTTCCGTGACTGTCGGGCGTCAGCAAGAAGCAACGTGCTAGAAATACAGTGATCGGGGAGCGAGACGTACCGGAGCATCGTCCCGGATGTAGATATTGCAGTACTTGCACCAGTACTGCTTCTTTGACACCCAGTATCTTGGGGGTCAGCTCGGCTACCTGCGTGATGGGTGACGCGTGAGTCCATGCCTCGCTCGACTTACTCTGTCATAGTGCTGTCACAGTCGAATGGTTCCAGAGTAACAACATGGCTAATCGACAATTATGTCTCGAGTGGCCAACGAACAGACACAGTCGGCGGTCACGGAGATTGCTGCAATGTCCGAAGCCCGTTTCAGATGCTCCCCCACACCCGAGCCCGGAGATGATGATGCGATCGCTGTTGCTTTCTGGAGAACCCTCATATAGACCCACGGTCATGGTACGCAGTTGAGTACACCTCTCCAAGACTGACGTGCAGCACGGCGTGAAAAGGTCTCGTTTGTCCGCTCAGGCCGCCGAGGCGAAGCGAGTGAAAGAGCAAGCCAAGATCGAGGCATATACCGCGCTGCAACAAGATGTACTGGCAAGGGTGAGCAGTGTCAGGAACATCCTGACAAACATCTGACTAGCAGCGCAAGGCGAAAGACTACTCGGCAGAAGCCCTCGCCAAGACAACGGAGCTGCTTGATTTGAATCCCGAGTTCTACTCTATATGGAACTACCGCCGTTTCATCCTCCTCAATGGCTTGTTCCCAGCATTGTCAGTGGCCCGCGCTATCTCGCCAGGCATGTAGGTTTGACAACACAGAAGCCCAGACGAAAAGGTCAAGCTCCTGACAACGGATCTCCGTCTCACGACGGCCTACCTGCAGGTCCATCCTAAGGTGTACTGGATATGGAATCACCGGAAATGGTGTCTCGAGTCCGTCCCGCTCGGACCGGAAGAGACAGAAGCATGGCGCAACGAGTTCTGGAAGATGGAGTTGATGCTCATCGAGAAGATGCTTGACATGGATGCGCGGAACTGTGAGCCTATGCCCACGGTTGCGATCTATGGCCGAAGCTGACGCCAGTCCACGCGTGGGCGTACCGCCGCTACGTGCTCAAGTCCCTCCCTGCCAGCTACACCCCCGCCCGAACACCTCAGGACGAGCTGCGATACACGCAGAAGAAAATCGAGGCCAACTTCTCCAATTTCTCGGCGTGGCACTGCCGTACGAAGATCCTCGGGGGACTGTGGGCCGATATGCCGGAGGACCAGGTCTCAGGCGAGAAGGACAACGGTGCGCCGAAGAGAGACTCTCCTGATGTGATGCTCATCGCAGAGTACGAGTTGGTCAGGCAGGCCTTGTGGACGGATCCAGGGGATCAAAGTGGATGGCTTTACCACCGGTGGCTGACTGGCACAAGTGGGAACACCTTTCTCTCCCAATAATACCAGGTTGACTTGCAGAGCCGGACGAGGCTGTGCTGCGGAAGGAGATAGATTCAATCAGGGAGCTCCATGATATGGAGCCAGATTCGCGGTGTGAGTAGTTGCCGTTGTTTGTGAACTCTGCATATATCTGATGCTCAGGGTGTATGCTGGCGCTTTCGGACTACACCCTATTGCTGGCACGGCTGGATTCAACAAGCGACGAACAGGCTCGCTTGCTGAAGCAGGAGGCCAGAGAACTCCTCCAACGTCTGGCAGTCATCGATTCGGACCGCAAAGAGCGCTATACCGACCTAGGTAGGCCCCGAAGTCGGTGCAGCATATCTCGCGCTGATATTCAGTCGAACAAATCTGACGTGCACACACATATAGTTGTACCATGCTAGTATATGCATCACGAATCTTGCATGCAAGACGGCTTACAAGATAACCCTAGCCGGGCTTACATTTCTGACTATCTGCTGCTCGACTGTGCGACGGTATACATGCACTCCATCAGCACTCTTCATTGCGCCTCACTCTTCTTGGTCATGAGCCCACGTCCGAATGCCCCAGCCACCACCGCGAACCCATCATCCGCATCGTGCACCTCGCTGACAAACAGGTCATGACGGTCTGCCAAGCGTGTCTGCCCGCGTCGCACTTCACGGATGATGGAATGCTGCCTCGCGCACAGGATGCACTCCGGTTCTGAGTCAGACAGGCATCTGGCCTGTCAGCTCATCGCCGATGGACGGAATCGAGACGCTCACCTCTGGTGGTACGAGTGTTTGCACATAAAGTGGACACTGGGTAGGTCCAGCTGAGTCTGACAAGACGCGCACCGCGTGACCTGGAAGACCTCCGGCGCGGACGGGTCCGCAAGCGACACAAGTTCCTTCTCCTTTTCCTTCGTCTCCGATCGGTAACTGTCCACCAGATGTTTGTCGCTCTCGACATCTTGCCTCGTCTCCTCGACTTTTGCCTTGAGCCATTCTTTGACGGTGCCGACGCTCGCGACGCCGTTTCTCGACAGAAGCTGAATGACGGCGAGGGGAGGCAGTATGCGTTCTTCGTCGATCGTTGCCAGGATGCGGGGCAGCTGCGACGAATGACGGGAGAGGATGCGCGGCGAAGACGTCAGGTACCGAAGCACAAGGGGATACAGGTGGTGGTTGGTCGGTCCGTACGCGTCCAAGCACCGCAAGACCTCGTCGGACGGCGTGCGTGCCTCTGACGATGCGGTGCCATTCACTTTGCCGTCTCCGTTGGCTTTTGGGAGGCCGTCCACTTTATCTTGGTCCATCCAAAACCTCAGGACGTCCTCGTACATCCCCATCGACTCCCAAAGACCCACGAGACCATCCGTGAAGCCCGCTGTCGAGCACAAGATCATCGCGTGAACGGGATCGAGGGGCTTTTCGCGGTCAGCGAGGAGGTTGATCGCCCGAATGCTTGCTGCTTTCGCAACACCCTCCTCGGCCGACTTCGTTGATGACAAGTAAAGCTCGAGTAAGGTATTCCAAACAGCCCGCTGGTCGTTCACAGTGGGATCATTCGAGTCCGGCAGATCCGATGGTCGGTCCGGCTGAGGGCCGGTCGAGCCGTTGGCTGTGCTCACAATTTGACTCCAGAGAGTCGCGGCTACCGACTCCAAGAACTTGATGAAGTACTCCTGATGGTCGACAAAATGTGCAAAGTATTGGCGCGGGGACGGTGGAATGTATGTCGCCCCTTCTTCGACGGGCTTCTCAGACTCGGCAGCGCCCTTCTCCTTGTCTTCCCCGTTCAGCTGCGAGGCGGCAGGCACTGTTGCCGCGGTCGAGGAGCCGGTGTCGCCAGTGAAAAGCCCAGCTACACGATTGACGCCGAGATATGATAACATTGCCGGTCCAGAAGCTCCGTTGGATCCTCGGGCTTCTGCGTCCGTTACTGGCGTTACGAGAGGCTTCTTGCCCAGCTGGCCGGAACACAAATCAACGAGCAGCTCGGTGGTCGCATCCGGCTCATGTTGGAGCAGCATTCGGCCGTAGAGCACCATGTTCTCTTCGCACTGGCAATGAGTCAGGTGAACATGACGTCGATATTTTCAGCTCACCGCTTCGGGACCGAGGGACCGCAAGTAGCGCAGAGCATCACCATACTGCTCGGCGTCCTCAATCTGTATCCGTAGGTAGTCCTCATGCCGATTCCACTTCTTGGCAAGATACGTCGCGTGCTCGAAGAAGCCAGCTTGGCGACAGACTTTGATCGCGGTGTCGAGGTCGAATGGAAGCTCGTCCACGGTTGCGCCGGATTTCCCCACTTCAGCCTTGATGAACGCGTCGAGCCGCGACCGATCGCCGGTCTTGGTATAGCAATTGAGCAGGAGGGTGGTGTGGTCTGGATTGGCCAGGCCGCGCGAATGCAGCTCTTGCAGGTATGTTGTGAGGTTCTCTATCCGCTGAGCGTCGAGGAACTGGAATCAGTTGAGCCAGAGCTACACCGACGTTGGTCTCACCTTCCGGATCACGTAGGACGGCTGCAAGAAGCCAAGAGTTTTGACAAACTGCGCCATGGACCCATCATAATCTCCCTTGGTGTAAAGATAGTCACCATATCGCCGATGTATCTCGGCAACGCCTGCCTCGCCGATCCCTTGGGTCTTGGCGAGACTAATCGCCAGCGTGAACAGGTTCCGTTTGTACAATACGTCGAGCTTTGCGGTCGTCGAGTGTTCGTCTAGGCGCGACAACTGAAGATGAGTTCCAAAAGCATGCCATGCTTGTATCACACACCTTGTTGGCCGTCCCCAGAACGAAGATTTCACCCCACTGGTGGAAGACATGCCGAACTCCCTCCCGGAACGTCCCCGAGTACCCGATGAGCTTGTTCTGCAGGTCGAATATCGTCACTTTGGCGATGTCACTGGCTGTACTGGTCGGATCGTTTTTGACGTAATGCCGCACCGTCGCCGAGTTCGAGTTCGCCGAGGGGAAGAAGGGCGGGGAGGTGATGATCAAATTGTGCTTCCATATCGATATCGAGCTCTTCGGGCCTAAGCATTAGTCTCGATCTGTAGAAAGGAGAAGCAGTGCCCACCTTCGTAAGCGTAACAAGCACCTCGTCCTTCCGGGCCATACAGATAGATCGCCTCGTCTCTCGCAATGACCATATCCCTCCGCTCCCAATCCATCGCCGCGCAGCCTAGACCGCATCCCACCTCGTCTATAGTCCGCGCTTCGCCCACCCGCCCAGAGACTGTCGCGTTGAGCACTCGATTAGTTGTGACGACGAACAAGCTGAGTGTCGCTCCGCCTCGATCGCTCTCGGGCGCTTTCGAGCTGGCTGTCCCCGACGGTCCCGCTTCTCGGAAGCCTAAGCCCGTGATGGGTTCCGGCGACTCATGGACCACCCGCGCTTTCGGTAGAGAAGCTAGAGCGGTGGGATTCGTCGTGAGGTTCTGCAGCAAATGCCGGTATAGCAGGACAGTTCCATCGCCCAGGCCCACAGCAAGGTGTGAGAGATTGCTCGTTAGTGCAATGGATGTAACCTTTGCTTTCAGCTCCGGATCCAGATGAGGAGTCACGACTCACCATGGACCGCCGAGAACCATGCTGAATTCTTACATCCCGTAACAGTGCCGGTCCACCGCCCTTAGCCTTCTTCTCATCCCTGGTCAAGTCCCAGATCTTCAGCACGGGGAAGCCCTTCTCATCGTCCCCTACGCCAACGAGCAGACCGCCAGCTTCCACCAGTGCTATAGCTCTCCCTTTCTGATCCCACGCCTTCCAAGATCTAATAGGCACAAAGTGACGGTCTAAGAGCGTGATTGTACTAGTCGACGACAGAATGAGTGAGGGTTGAAGCGGGGACAAGGGGGATGTAGGGGTTATGACAAGCGGCGGCGTTGCATCCTGCCGTTAGCCCCGGCAGCACTATCTGGCGTCCACGAACTCGGACGGCCTTTGGAGGCTGAGAGGAATCCTCTGTGTCGTTGACCGCCTCGAGGTCGAAGAAGGTGAACTGGCGCCATTGAGGTGCACCCGGCTATTATTGTCAGTGATGTCACCTCACGGTCCGGGCTGCGGGGCTCTGAAGCACTCACCGCCGAGGGCTGAGACGGCCCAGCGGCTGGAGAAGAGTCGGCCATCGCGAGGGGACTGCCGTGTCCTGCTGACTATACGACGAGAGGATGGCAGGGTATGTGCGAAATGGTCAAGGGTATATGAGATGAAGGTAGATCTACGAGTGTGGTAATGACGCCAGCAAGTCGCGTTCGAACCGGTGGAGGGCGTTCACTTCAGTTCGCTACGTCCAGCGGGTTGCGATACTTCGCTTTGCACTCACTGCAACCACCATCGTAAGATTCAAGAGGACCACTGGACGCTTTTTGAAGGACAACTTAGGGCATCCGATGGAGTGACAACTCGCTCATGGCACCCGTCGACGAAGATGAACGCTCCATTGATCCTCGACGCGCTCTTGGTAGACGTCCCGGAGCTGCGCCGCCCCGAGTGAGCGGTTCCGTGATCACGTAGACCAGGTGAAATCCTGGCTGATGTGACAGCTGCAGATAGATGATAGCTCACTATATCCGCCATCCCCGACCTTCCAGGCGCCGCCCTCACCACGATCACACCAGCTCTCGCTCAACATCCGGCCCACCTCGCCTTCCGCGTTGATCTCGCCCTCCGCTTCTTACCCCGAACCTCCATCGCCCAGCTCGCCTTCCACCCGCAAATTCCGCCGACCTACCATCGCTCGTGTAAAACAGCAAAAGGTGTCTCTGAGAGGCCTATACGAGACGCAAAAGCTGCTATCACATCTACTGGACCGGCTGGAGCACCGCGAGGCCGCCCCGGACCTGCTCACAAAAGCGGCCATTTCTGCGCGTGAAGTAACGGGGGGCAAGAGGACCAAAGAGAAGAGCAGAGTGGCTCGTTTTGGTCAGGTCGTCGTGGCCGCAGCTCAGACGGGACGAAACATTTCGCAGCACGGAGGTACGCATTATCGAGCACGGAAGCCCGGCGAACCCGGACCGCCTCTGGGGATTGGCAGCGAGGATGCCGACGACGAGATCTTGCTGGAGGAAGGCGACTGGGACACTGATGCGACGTACGACCTCGTCGAGCAGACGCGGGGGCTGCTGGTCCTCGCCGACCGACAGGATATGGACCTGTTCGCAACGAATAACGAGGTTCGGTCCAGCAGTCCGACACACGTGCGGAGCACGAACGTCAAGAGAAAGACGGGTCGCTTCACCTCGTTCGCTTCTCCGATCTCGCCCAGGACTGGCCAGAACGACATTTTGGCCTCGCCAACGAGGAGCGCGGGCGAAAGGAGCGACGCGATAGTCATTTCAGGCCAGAATTTGCTCGACCGGCTCTTAGCAGTGCTGCGGAGCCTAATCGAAACCGACTGCCTCCATCGAACGCACGCCTTCAGGCTCCTGCGACCACCAGCGGGGTTGCATATGGCCTGTCTAGACATCGCCAGCTGGCTGTATCATCATTGCGGCTGGGGCGTCAAGGTGGATGTGGTGGAGGTCATTACGGGAGGCCTGTACACCATGGGCCAGGGAATGACCGAACGAGTTGTTGAGTGGCTCGAGGGGAGGATCGGTGAGCTGCTGGACCAGCTGGCGCAAGAACGAGGCGGTAGGGCCAAGGCCGACGATGCGGGCTGGCAAGGTGCGTCCTGTGCAGCTTCTGCTCGAGAGATCCATGCTCAGGCCAGATCCCTTTGCCAAACCCAAGCAGTCCTCGCCTCTCGTACCCACCTTCGCGTTCTCTGCGGATCCAGACTCGGCCACTTCACCCGTCGCTTCACCTGGGTGGATCAAGTACTCGCCTACCTCACCTGCCAATCCCTTCTTCGGCGGCGCGGAACGCATGCACGGCGTGTTGGCCATCTCTTCGTCGACTACGTCGACGTC
>CAUG01000531.1:48673-69449 GCA_000442785.1 Papiliotrema flavescens NRRL Y-50378
TACTACGCCTGTCATCTCTCGTCCCCCGTATCCTCTTGGCAGTCACGTCCATCGTCGATATAGCTTTCGCAAAGTTGACCACGATACATCGAGTTCATCGCTTGCTCGCCATTCTGCTCGTCGCGAAGCCCGATTCAGCCTTGGATTTGCTTGAGATCGTCGCGCACGCGCCCGCTGCTTCTCGACGTACCGCCATCGAAGTTCTGTCGACATTCTATCCGGGTCTGGTCGGCCATAACACCATCGCTCGACGGCCGGCTCTGTCGACCTACGCCGCGCAACGCTCGAAGTGGGAGACAGGTCAGGACAAAGCGCTTGGCGAAGACGAGGCGGAGAATCATCATTTCGTCCCCTGGCGTATCGACCAGCAAGATGCTGGCTTAGACCCAACCAGCTCATGCGCTGTCTGTCGAGGCAACATAGATGGCTTCTGCCTCAGGTGTACGTTGTGCAAAGAAAGCCGCCATCTACATTGCTACTCCCACCATGACTACGGCCAAGGATTCGCGTACGAGGTCTCGACCGTATCCTCGCGTGACTCGGCGCCGTATGTGGCTTACGTCAAATTCTCATTATGCCCCCCACGATTGGATGAGCAGATACTGGACGGCTCGACCAAAAGCGGGGATGGAAATGCGACGAGACGGCGGATTGGACAGCACGACTTACATCTGATCAATCTATTTACTACAACGCTCTGCGAGGAGTGTCGGCTGCCCTTCTGTGGCTCGACAGCGCAGGGCTACGCCTGCCTGAACGGCTGTCAACGCCTCTTTCATGCAGAGTGCGTAGGCAGTCTCGGTCGTAAAGGCAAGGCAGAATGCCATTTCGGCAGGGACATCACGGTGGACGAAGTGGCTGCCGTTGGTCGGGATCCCTTCCTCATCGACATCGGCTCTCTCAGCTCTTATTATGCCGACGCGATCGATCACTTGCGAGTGGAGCAAAATGACCTCGCTACTCGATCTTATGACGAAGTGGCGATCATGCATGGCGCGCTCTGGACACAGTCACAGCTGCTGCGGAATGGCTTGACATCTGGCTCAATCCGGCCTTCTCCTTTGAACGACAGGACAATCGATGACGACCCGCTCGGCCTCAAGCCATACCTCGAGTCGTACGAGGAGTATCTGCGTATCAACGATACCGGCGCCTCGAACTCTGCTACAGATTACGCACACGTCGCTAACTTGGGTCAGGCCCTTGGACATGGGTATCTCTTCTCGGATAGATACCTAACATACTGCGCCGCGCTCCTTCGCTCGCCGGCCGCGGAAGGAAGACCGACCTCATCAGCCCCCTCGGACGGGTATCTCACCGCTGAGACGGCTCAGCCGGTACAGACCGAGATCGAGCCAGTGCGAAACGCTTACGAAACGCTGGAGCTGTCGAGCTTGGTCCGCACGCTCGCGGTCGACATGGGTGTGCACAACGCAGCGCTGGCGACGGTCTTCCTCAATCAGCTTCGATCTGTCGGTCTCATTTCCATCCCGAATCTTGCTTCATTAAAGAAGAAGGACGTGCAACAAGGCAGCATGTGGTGTTCCTTCGGGTTTCCGCTGCTCATGGACTCTTCGCCCACGGTCGAGGTCCTCGTACTCGCTGTTGAGACTCTTTTGGCGGACACTGACCTGACGATGAACGAGGTAGCTTTGGGGTTATTGAATAATCGGGCTTGGCCGAGTCTGCTATGCGCCCCGTACGCGCTGGAACGCCTCGGCTCGGCGCTGGTCAGATGGGTTATGGCAGAGGTCAGTCGGCAGAGTATTTTCGTGGCGTAGAGGAAATCCTGATGGCAGGATGAGACGATTCATCAAGTGGTAAAAGATTTCGCGTCGAAGCACCGGCGTCTGCCGGGCGTGCGTAACAGTGCGAAGGGCAACTCGTCGGTGCAAATATACAAGGAAGACAGGAAGGCGCTGGAGGTACGATACGGTCATCCCTGGCTGCAAGCGCTGCACCATCAAGATCCGGCATTGTAAGCTACTACCAAAGTAGATTAGCACGCCATAGCTCACGGTAGGTTCGCTCATATCGTCTATGAGGAGTGCAAGCGGACAGACGGTCTGCCGGTCAGGACCGACGCTGATCCCGATGAGGTGGGCTAAGCTTTGTCAGGGGAGCATGTGATACTGATGAGCAGGCGGCTTCCATCATCGCGGCCAAAGCCCTGGAGAGAATGACGACGATGATGGATGCCGGAGTCTTATTCTCGGTGCATCTGGATCTGTTGACAGCATGGCTCGAAGATCTGGGGGCATTGGCAAGCAAGGTAAGCTTCGTCGCCGGGACATGAACCGCATACTCACATGCAGGATCTGATATATCGATCACTGCCACGTTTGCTCCGACACACTCGTCCGGGTCGGACTGAAGGTGCGGCAGATACGGGAGAGCAGGATATATGGATGCTCTCGGCGATGACGCTCAACGAAGGACCCGAAGGTCTTGCTAGGGTGTGCAGGTGGTTCCGAGTCTTGTCGTTCTCGGGGGTTGATATCCCCTGGGCAACCCTTGTCCAGATGATCGATCTCCAGGCGAAGCGGCTTTCTGCCATACAGGACTCACAGGGCGATGTCCGGGAGGCTTTCAAGTCCGATCTGGACGCTAGGCTCGACTTGGTGATTGCCGTGAATGCGAATGTGGCTTGGATCGAGCCAGAAGAGTTTGCGAAGCTGTGCTGCAAGCTGCTGGCTGGTTTTGTGCAGCACGAGGCTGGCGAAGCAGCACCGGATCAGCTTTCGTGGGTGCTCAGACGTTCATGTGAATTCCGCTGAAGGCAGACTCGACGTGCTCCGTCAAACGCTGCTCGTCATACTCCGAGCCTACGGTGTGACACTGGAAGATATAGCCGCAACAAGGCTGGCCACGAAAGACATGCACGAGAAGCAGCCTGCAAGGTGAGCGAACACTGCGCTTTGATTATCGCCGAGCTGACGACAGCATGTCGAAACGTCGCAGGCAGACGACATCATTGCTGCTCATGTCGATGGACGAGACGATCATCGTGTCAGTCGTAGGCTTGCTTCAGGCGCGCCGGTACCCCAAGGAAATGTTGCTCGACTTCACGTGGCTGCTGTTCACGAGATCAACTTCCGCGGCCAATATCGATGGATTTGTGCGTCTATATGCGCGCTTCGGCGTGGTGAATGGTACTCACCGACAGTTATACAAGCAATGTGCTCCCCTGTACCCGGTGTGAGGAGCGGCTCCATCAATGGGAAGATGAATTGACAGTTGGCTGACTTGCAGTCTTTGGGAGCTCGTCGAGCAAGAGGTGGATTGCCAAGCTCGAGCACGAGTCTTCCTGCGCCTGCTGGCGGTGAATCCAACGCCAATGGAGCAGATCATCAAGGAGGAGTTTCATCACGGCGAGCGGTAGGCTCTCGCAGACTGATTGGCTAAAGCTTTGTGCCTGACAAACAGTCCGCGTCTTCGCGAACGGCTGCTACGCGTCACGCTCGAGCTCGCGGACGAGTCACTGACTGTGGAGAACCTGTCATGGCGCAGAGCATCGGTGGGGCTGCTGGTCCTCTTTTTCGAGGCTCTGCTGGATCATACGGATGTCGGCCCGGATAACCTTGTCATACTGCGCAGTATCCTCCCAACCCAGCTAGCGGCCATCACGAGCTGCTTTGAGGAGTACCTCGTGCAGAGCAGCGACGAACGACGGCTGAGCCTTATGGCGAGACTTCATCGTCTGCGTAATGCTTTGCCCAACTGGCCGGGTGAGTGAGCTTTTGTCAGCAAAGGCTGGCTGTTGACGGCAGTATTGTCTTGGCGAGTCATGAATGATCTGCTAGCCGAGACGAGCGGTACCATCTCGCAGATCAGTCCGGCCCGGACCGTAAGTGGCATCAACCGCTACGCGGTGCTTATGCTCATATACAGTCCCAGACGATGTCAGCCCTGCTGGACGCACAGCAAGTCAGGGCAAACCTCGTTGCAATCGGGCTGGACATGCTCGCGACGGGTATCGACATCCATTGGGCTGCAGCTCAAAGGTTTCAAGGCCACGTTGCACAGACACTTACCTCTCTTGCTTCATACCCAGGCGAACCAGTCTCAACACTTGTTCTCCCTGCACTTCGCGCCGCACTCGATTCGCCTCATCGTATCAGCGTTGGCGCCCAAGCGGTCGACTCCCGGTCGAAAAAGACCGCGCTAGTGGGAGCGCTTGTCGTTCCAGTCATCATAGATCTCGCCAGCGATCTGTACGTATACAACTTCTCGACGCAGCGGGCCTTGCTGGATATCATGTACGCGACTTTCTTCAAGCAAAGCACGCGGACTGTCGAGCTGGGTGCGCTGGGCGCTCTGCAGAGTCTGGCGGAATATGTGGAGAGGACTGGTAAGGCAGCTTTCGGACGAGCTGGCGCAGAAGAAGAGAGGGAAGGCAGCGGAGAGAATCGGCTGCTCGCTATTGGAATCTTGCAGCTGGCCATCACGCGGGTCGACAAAGACAGTCTGGTCAGGGCTATCCCGTAAGCGCTTACCATACCTAGCACATCTGATCCCGAGCTGACATTAGGATCATCTGCGCAATCATGGCGAACGTGTTTGTCAAGGAAACCGAGGGCGACGGCGACTCGGCCATCATCGAACAGACGCGGATTTTCCTGCGCACGGTAGTCAAGACTTTTGGGCGCTCGCGATTGTTTGTCCAGCTGTTCAAGAATGATGCGGCACATTCAGCACCGCCAAAGAGCAAATACCTCTCGAAAGCCCTGCGAATGCTTCGCGCAGCAGAACGCGCGGGTGCCGATGGGAGCGTCAAGCTGTCCGTCGTCGACCTCGCCGTTCATGACCTGGCGGACGTGCTCAAGCGGGACCGGAGCACGGTTGAGCAGGTTCTGCTATCTTTCGAACGCTTCGCAAGCGCGCTAGAGGACGAAATCAGCGAGGATACAATCCTGCACTTCGGAGCGTTCGTCACGCGACTGGGGAAGCATGTTGCCGAATGGCACTCGCACGAGTTCGACCCGAATCCTATCCTCTGCAGCTGCGCGAGCCTACTACAGCTGGCGCCCAAGGAGTCAAGCGTAATGCTTTTACATCAGACTTCGACGTTGCTTCATCTTGCCCTCTCGAGGTTCCTTGTGCATCGCGAGACGCTAGCTCGGCTGTTGGACGCTTCCTTAGGCATCGCCGCGGACGCTGGCACCGAGGATACCATCCGGACGGTCTTGTTCGAGCTGGCCGGGTCGGCTCTCCACGGCCTGGCTGTTGGCCCAGCAACACTGGACACGTTGTTACAGTTCCTGCAATCTCGCGCATTTCCGCTTCGAGCGCTCAACGAAAGCCCTACCGCGGGCGAGCGGCGCGTACTGGCAGACTCCGCCCCAGGCTGCATGGCCTTACTCATACGGTCTCATCCGACACTGCGCTTTGCCAGCGATCCGAGCACCACCCTATCGATCCTCTCGCAAGCATCGACGTTGCTGCTAAAGGGCGAGATGGCAGTGCCGGGCTTGCTCAGCTACCAGCTTTCGACTATCACCACAGAGGCGGCTTCCATTCAACTCGGAATTTTCGTGTCTCTGCTGCTCGCCTCACTGGACCTCAGTATGGACAAGGAAGCAGGAAAGACGATCCTGGGGCTGTACCCGATCATGGGCCGAGCGGCGTCGCTTTGCTTGCGAGCCAGCGCGGATCTGCTGAGTGTCGTCGAAAATGGTCCAGACGGTGCCGACAACCTTTCTGCTGTGTTCGCTGTCCTCCGTGTGGCTTTGATCGCTGCAGGCTCAGTTTCTCCCGCTGGTATCGATGATCAACAAGGAAGAAGGCCTGCAATCTCAGCCACCCGGCCTGGCGACGAAGTGATCGAGAGCTTCTGGTCAAGGATCTGGCCAGACTGGTATCGTCTCTTGACGCTCACGGTTGAGCCAACCTGCGTCAACACGGTGAGTACTCTCCACCAATGTTCTCGCGTGCGGAAGGGACGATTGGCTGACTCGAAGCCACTGAAGAGCATCGCGCACGCCGTCTTTCTCGATACGCTGATATACCTCGGGACGGTGAGATCTTCGCTGCTCGTGCGCCATGCTGGGTCCTTCAATCACGCTCTGAGGGTCATGCGACAGGCGCAGGGATCGGTGGGATACGGTGTGGGCAAGATAGCCAAGGCCGAGGCGGCTATTCGGGACACCGGCTTGAAGGCCGACGTGATGGACGTGGCAAAGATCAAGGCGAACATCCGGGGGGACCTTCTTGCTAGTGAGAGGATGAGAGTTCTACGGGCTACTCCCAGGTAGAACTCAAGACAATGACGTACCAGCAGGTGTACGACCGAACTTCATCCTAAGGTTGTATGTATTATGTGTATGCATGATGACAGTATGAAAGAAACTATGCTGTGATGTGCGAGGACCAAATGGTTCCTCGTACTTGGTGAGATACAGGACCCCGGGCCTGCTTGCGTAAGTCGCGCCTCTCACGCCGCTCATGCCCAATCGCTACCTTCCGCCACGATCTCCACGATCCGCGTCAGACCCGCCAAGTCGTCTTCGTCGAAGGTGCTGTTCACTGTGGAGTCGAGGTCGAACACGCCGATTGTCCGGCTCTCGCCGTTGATCTTCACGGTCAGTGGAATGACGATCTCCGACTTGGTGTCCCCGTCGCAAGCTGCTCGTAAGCTGGTATCTCAAGTCCGCGCACCGATCAAGCTGACCAATGTGGCCCGGATAGCTATCCACATCTGCCACCACCACGCCCTTTTCGTGAACATAGGCATCCGCGCAGACACCTTTGCCAGCTCGAGGGGTGATGCTAACGCAGGCTGGACGCCCGTTGAAAGGACCCAGCGTCAGATTCTGGCCAGTGGTATCCTTTGCGAGAGGAAGAGGAAGGTGGTAGAAGCCTGCAACGATCAGTATTTGCTCAAGACCGCAGAGCTAAAGGACACATACCGACCCAGTTGATCACCGGGGTGGTAGAGTCTGGCAGGAGGCCATATAGCGGAGAGGACGCGAAGGCGTGGTATAGTAGGGCGGATGCTTGAGCGAGGTTTGAGACCTGCCGTCAGCGGTGCGCTGCACATCGACGCGCAAGGCAGCCCACCCAATATCGGCTGCCCTCGAGCAGGGAGAGGATCTGGGAAGAGACGTGAGCGTAGAACTCGCTTTTGCTGTTCATGAGCTAGGCGTGGCATGAATCAGAGTGGATACTCACGACGCTACGTCCTCGGGGACGAGACTGCTGTCTGCATGAGGCATGTTCGGTTGGATTATCAAGAACAGTACACAGTCGGCCTTGTGATTAACATTTGAGATGCACCAAACTCGTCGGGTTAGGCGTAATTTGCGGGGTACCCCACAAACAACACCCGGGCACTGTTGGCGGAGATGGCTGTCAAACTCCGCCTCGCTGCGTCCATCTTTTTGCCGGTGGTGTAAGTCACCTGTGATAGCTCAAACGTGCTTACCACACACCTGACCACCCCATACCATCAACTATCCTCTTATCTGGTCGAGCCAACCCAGCAGAGTAGCCCACGCGAGCCCTTCCGCCGTGATGCCCCGCAGATCTCTCGCCGGCAGCTCTTCTTCTACCCCCCTTCGCACCCCGTCCGCCGACCCCACCGCCTCCAGCAGCTCCCCCTCTTCCGCCCGCCAGACGAGGTCTACCCGGGCCACGTCTACTCCACGACCTTCCTCCTCGTCCACGTCCATCCCTCATGGAGATGCCCATCATCACCTGACGGCGGACGAGCTCGCTCGGATCGAGGCGGAAAAATTGATGGCTACACCCACGACCAGCCGCTTACGCACCCCCGAGAGCTCGCGGAAGGCTGTTTCGGCGAGGGACGAGCGGCATCTAAAATTACTGCAATCACGAGAGAAGATTGAGAAATCGAGAAGTGAGGTCGCAACCGATGGTACGGATGAGGACGAGGGTGATGACGCGGAAGACGACTCTGCGGGATTGACGACGGCAACGCTGGACGGCGAGATCATTGAGATGGATTCGTCCATTTCGAGCGGGAGCGACGAGAGAGATGGAGGAGTGCAGAGGCCGTTCAGCAACATGAGCAGCAGTGGCGTGATAACGAAGGCTCGAAAATCCCGGTCGGGGGCGAGCGAGACCAGCCACGCCGAGATCGAATCTAATGATGGGACGGAGAAGGGGGGACGTGCGATCGACGGCGATCTGTCGAACGTGTCAACATCGATACCGCACGACTTGGGAGGCTCGGGGACCGTCCGGACCGATGCTGTCGAGGACGAAGCTGCGCGTGACGAAGATGCCGAGAGCTCGTCTGGTGGTGGCTCGTCTGGCTCGGACAGTGACTCGTCCAGCAACTCTGACAGCGATTCCGGTAGCGAGACTTCGGACAGTGAGGACGAGGACGACGCTGACAGTGATGAAGAGGATGAGCGCTTGGAGAAGCTGCTGCAAGCCGCCCGAATCAGCGCTCTCGCAAAACAGCAGGGGAAGTCGGAGCACAAGCAGTCTGCCGCGGACAGCGAAGTCGTCTTGCAGTTTGACGAAGAGAAGACGTCGGCGTGAGTGCTTATCTGGTCCCGAGTGTTTGGAGCTGAAGACAGGCCCATTCCTGACATCACAATCGCCAAATTGCCGCGAGCTCACATATCTTTCGCGGCAGACGGATCGGCGAAGGCATCTGCGTCTGAGTTAGTGCTGGCAAAGCCCAAGCCAAGCAAGGACAAGGGCAAAGCCAGTGCTCCGGAGCTTGAGCTGGATAATCGAGCCTACGAGCGTCCACTGAGCAAGCGCGAGAAGGCAGCTGTGAGCACCTGCACCGACCAGGATCCTAGAATGCAGCTAACTGTAGCAACCTAGGAAGGCTACAACCTCCGAGCTTTGGGCCACGTTGCCGGCTGCGCGTCGCGACGCCATGCAGCAGATGAAGCGGGACTACCAGGCTCTGTCGCTGGCGAACTCGCTTGATCCGAAGCGATTCATGAAGGGCGGTATGAAGCTGAACAAGGTGCCCGAGAACTTTGCGGTGAGTTCGATATGTACTCCCTTGAGGCATCGCTGATGATAGATTGGAACCATCATTGAACAGCCCAAGCATCTGCAGGACACAACGTTGCGACGGGAAGTCAAGTACCGACCTGGCCAGATTGTGGCGGATATTGCGCGGGACGAGGGTATCAACGCCACTGCCAAGCGGAAGTTCGGCGACCTCGAGGACAGGAGAATGAAGAACGGACGTGGAAGAGGCTGGAAGAAGAGGACCAAGTGGTAGGCACGCGCCTCGGGTTTCGTTCGCATCGTAAGTTGACGGTGATTCGATGGTGTGGCACGCGCTGACAGATAGACCTTGTAGTGAGTCTCCACCGGGGTGGAGTGTAGGAGGTAAGCGATGTTTGCATGCTGATGCCAGGTATATCATCACTTTGCATATGCCAGTCCACCTTGTAGTCTTCTTGTTGCGCGAGATTTCGTCCATAGCTTCCACTTGCTGCTGATGATGAGCCACAAGCCAGAATGGTGTGGCACGCGCAGGTAAGAAGAGGAAGAGGAGCCAGAGTGCCACATTGAAAACGCCGCGGATATCCGCAAATTTTGTCTCAACGGTTTGGGCTCAGGGATCGTTTCCAAGCTGGATGGGAGGCGAGTCTGTCGCCACCCCACTGCGCTGCTGACGCGCGCAAACAAAGCGCTTGTCAGCACTGCAGGCTCACCGCACACCACCTCGACAAAGGAGTGACCTCGGCCGACTAAACAAGGCCAGAGTCTCCTACAACACGGGCTCTCGAGCCCCTGTTCCCCTCGCCAGAGCATGGTCTCCTCTCGCTTGGTGACCTCCTCGCGGCGTGCAGGAAGAGTCACCAACAAGACACGTTTACTCGTTGTTCGCGGGACAAAAGAAGCCGATTTACAGGATGCAGAGGTCATCGTTTGGGACGACGGATCGGGTGGAAACGGAGAAGCGACAAAGAACCAACATGTCGGCGCCAAGGGAGTCGAAAGCGGTGAACTACTAGTGAGTTGCATGCTGGCTTTCTGTTTCCCTATGCATGCGAGGGTGGTTTAGGAGGCCGTTGGGGAGCTACAGGCCGTCAAAGTGGGAGGGGGGGCGTGGGAAAGGGCTCGAGGAGGAGGTTGCCGGCCGGGCGGGGCGCGCGACGCGGATTCAAGGTTGATTGATCCGATCGGCGTTTTTCACGCCTTCTCCCCGAACATTTCACTACTGCGTCTGGGTGGTTCGAAGCTGGAGCCTGCGCGGACGAGGTGGGATGGACGCCGCGGGGGTCGGATGCATGGCTTTGCATGGACGTGAGGGAGGGAAGGGCGTTGATGGCAAATTTACCTCTTTGGGCAATTCGAATTGTGTCGCATTTGTTGTTGTCCACGTCGAGGACCAGGCCCGTGGTCGGATCGTCCGCTGACATTAACAGGAACACCATCTCCAAGCTGCCTTGTCTTCCGCATCGCTTCTGCACTCGCGGCCGGCCAAGGCGGAATCGCCGACCCCTTCCACGCGCACCCCCAAGTCGGAGCCAGCAGTAGCTACGACAAACGGTCCGGGCGCGGCGCTCAACTACCACATCCCGACACCAGACGCTACTGGTGTGATTCAAGAGGCGGCATATACGACCCTGTACAAGGCGAACATCTACCACGAGCCCCATGGATTCATTCGCTTCAGCGATACTGTCGAGGAAGCGTCGGGTGGGCTGGGAGGGCTGGGGTACTGCATGGACGACCGGGACGAGGAGTGGTTGACGGCTTTCAATGCGAAAGCCGAGGGCGGCAGCGGGGAGACGACGCAGAGTCCACTGAAGGACAGCAAAGCCGACAATGCGATGCCGCCTCCACCTTCGCTTGGTCGACCTAAGAGGGAGAAGGGCAAGGAGCGGGAGAAGGAGGACAAGGTGTTGTCGCCAATCAACATAACGGAGGACATCTTCGAGTTCATCATGGGTGTACTGGAGAAGAACGCCGAGGACAATGTGCCGATGCTTCACACTGTGAGTCCAGGCATCGAGCAGATACTCGGTAGATCGAGCTAAGAGTAGAATTTGTCTTTGCTGCCAGAGTTCAGCTCCGTCGAACATCTATTCGCTTCGCCCATTTCGCCCTCGTTCCTGCCCAACTTCGAAGTGCCCCGCTCGCTGCCCGCGCACAAGGATCTCGTTCGCATGGCGCAACGTGTCTACTCGCATTGGAAGGAATGCCGCGTTGAGCGAAAGGGCAAGACCATTATGCCTTCGCTCAACTACGACGAGACCAACGACGGTGACCCGTACGTGTGTTTCCGACGGCGAGACATCCGAGCGACACGCAAAACTCGTCGTACCGACAACATTTCCATCGAGCGGATGCAGCGGCTTCAAGTCGAAATGCGACAAGCACACCTGCTCAGTCAAATGGTGCTTCGTCGCGAGACGGAGAAGCTGGCGCTGTACAAGGCGGAGAAGGAGGTCTGGGAGGCGAAGTGGAAGTTGTTCGAGACGAAACGACGCTGGCCGTCATTGGGCATTACTCGGGACGAGGAGGAGCTCATCACGGGCAAGCAGACGCGGGAGTCGCAAATGGCTGCCGCGGGAGTGGTCAATGCTTCGATGCTAGCTGGACGAGATCCTCTATCCGCCCAGCGGGACAACATACCGTCGATACGGCGGAAGCATCCAGATGGGACGAAGGAGGACAAGGAGCGGAGGGACAGCCGGGCGATGGAAGCTACGCGCAATGTGGAGAAGGGGCTGGGTATGGGTTCGGGATCAAAGGCGCATTCGCTGGAGGTCTTGAAAGAGAGGCAGATGGCGCTGAAGAAGAAGCTGGAGGACGCGTTATTGAGGCGCAAGGCGGCGGACGCAGAGTGGGACGATGCGACAGACGTGAGTTCAGGGAGCCGACGTGGTCGGTCTCGGGTGTGATGCTAAACATACAGCATTCGTATCAGCCCTTACCCGCTTCGCATGCCGCCCACGCTTACCGACCTGTCACGACCCTCGATCCATACCTGGCTCAGGCGCACTTGCGCCTCTCCCACGAGGACGAGGACGATACACCGCTCCGGCCTCTTGCCTTCCGGTTGCGGCGAGGCAGAGGCGGGGCTGTGCGGCTGGACAGGCGGTTGCCCACCTGGGCGACTCATCGCGGCGCGACACCGAAGTCGGCAACGGAGGTGCCAGACTGGCTGTTCCCGGATAATGCAGTGACGAAGCCGTCCAGACCTCGACCCAAATCTATCGACGACATTGAAGACGATGGAGTGGACGAGCGGCAAGAGGCGAAGAGGCGACGGCTCAACGAGATGTGCCGATACGACACGGACAAGGGTGGAGCGCTTGGTGTGGGCATGGGTGTCTCGGCAGATGAAGATCGAGTCATCATCGACGATCTTGACCTGAAGTGAGTCGCGACTTTCGCGTTGATAGACCTCCGCCTGATGCCAGGTATATGCGTCACCGCATTACGCTGCTCCAGGACGAGGATGTCGACAAACTTCGCCCTGATCTTGGTGGACTCATCTCTGCGCGACAAATCCTCGACGCACCAGAGGAGATGCCGCCGACGCCCATCTTCAACCGCCCCACCATCGTTCCGCCCAACCCGCAGATCGTCGCGCAGATGCAGCAACAGCAGATGATGCAGCAGCAGCAGATTGAGCAGTTCCAACGGTACCAGATGATGGCGCAACAACAGGCGATGGCGCAACAACAGCACAACGCTGCACTCGCTGCCCAACAAAACGGCGCAGCGCCCAATGGAGCCGCGACACCTGCAGCCGGCGCACCTGCTGTCAACGGAATGCCTCCACCTGCCGGTGGTCGACCACCCTTGAAGCGACCGCCTTCCGCTCAGAACGGGAACGTCGCCAACGGCAATATGCCCCCGCCTCAAGGTCGACCAAACATTTCTCCGACGAACGCAATGCACGTTCAACAATCTCCGCAAATGGTCAACGGCGTGCCCATCCCCGTCCAGGGCCAGCAGAAGCCATTCATTCCGCAACAAGGCGCCAACCTCGCCAATCTCGACCCGGCCATTCAGCAGCGCATCCGCCAGATGCACGCGCAGCAGGTACAGGCCAACGGCGCAGCAGGACAGGAGGAGCCTACCGAGGAGCTGGCACGACTGGCTAATCAGGCGGGCTACGGTACGAACATTCAGGGGTTCATCGATGCCCGGAACCGGGCGATGATCATCACCGCGGCGAAACAGCAACAACAACAATTGCAGCAACAGGCGGCGCAGCAGCAGCAGCAACAGCAACAGACGCAGAACGGGACGCCCCCCGTGGGAATGCAGCCTGGGCAAGCGGGATTCCAAAGCCCGCAGATGCCCAATGCGGCGATGCAGCTCAAACTTCCTGCGCATGCCGCGGCGAGGCTTGGCGCTGTAACGGCCGCGCAGAACCAACAACCACAGAGGGCTTAGTGGGCTTGTGTGGTCTGTGGACGGGTGTACGAAAGTTCGCCGCCGTCGTCACCGATTTAGCGACTTGTGGACCCGCTGGACGAGACCGCTCGAGCGCTGCCACAACGCAGCATCGTGACAACGGCCGGTGCTCGCTACGGGACAGACGGGGGGCAAGAGAGGATGAGAACGCTTTCCGACGTTGTAAATTATCAGTCAACACTACTACTATCGACTCCGCTCGACATACCGGGCACCCTCGTGGTTTTCCATTCCAGTACGATCACGAGCGAGCACAACCACCCCTCCGACTCGACATCGATACAGAGGAATACAACTTGTATACTACATTACTTGAAGCGCTTTCTGGGCGTCGAGCGGCGCGACCGAGCGGGATGAGGGATGAAAGCCTGGGATAGCAGGCGCGAGGAGCAGTGCCGTGCAGGAGGAGTTTAGCAGTTGTTATGTACATGCGAGAGAAGAAGAGAAAGAAGAAGCAGAAGAAGCAGTCAACATTACCTCATGCAACGCATGTTTGAGTCCTGCGGTGCTGGCGTATCGTCATGTGAACTCATTACCATTTTGCAGGCTCGCCCATAAGCCAGTGATTGTCAAGCAAGCATGGATGCGCATCTGCGGCTACACTACCAGTACAAGTCCTTTGTAGGAGGCACGGAGCCCGGTCAATCACTGTCGTCCTGGATTACAATAACGTCCTGCAGCGCCGCTTCGTCATCTGCGGCCTCTTCGTCCGCCTCGGCGTCGTCCACATCGTCGTAAAGCTCGTAAATTGCGTCTTCCTCGTACCCATTGATCAGCTCGCCCAAAACCGCCGTTGCCATATCTTCCATCAGCCTGACGTGCTTGCAGAGCCGCGAAGCGCGGAACAATCCCAACTCACCTTGAATACTGTTCATCTCCCCATCATCGAGCCCGTGCGACTCATCGACGGGCTGGGCAAACGCAATGGTCCCCATCGTCGCGATAAACTCGTGTCCTAGGCCCACAAACTCGCGCTTGGCCCCGTGCAGCGTGACCACATCGACGAGGTTGATGCCTTGCGGCCGGGCGTTGGTGTCGTCATCGGGCAGTCGCGCTTGGCTCGCCTGCGGCAAGGCAGGGACGATGAAATCGGGTCCGTCATGGTTGTACGAATCCAGGCCGTCCGATTGTCGGGGCGGCTTGAGCGTGGCGTTGGTATACCGCGGGAAGAGGAGGTGGTGGAAGAGGTACAACGCATGCGACGTGATCTCCATCGTACTATCGGTCAGCACGGCCTGTTTTGCGGTTGCTCCCCGGTATGCACGCACTCTTTTCCATCCACATCCTCCGCACAGACGCCCCAGATCTTAACGGCTGACCGTCGCAGGACGCTGACGAGCGCAGGCACGACCAAAGACTGTTGCCCGACAAGGAGGATAGAGGTGGCCTCCGCGATGGACATCATAGTAAGGGATCGCAGAATGAGCATCGTGAGCTGATGCACCTGCCAGTCAGCCTTGCACTTTGCGACCATCATTGCGCACCAAGTTTTTCGGTCCAAGTGGCGGCGAAATGAGATATCGGCTCAGCCTCTCCAAGATGGGATCGCCGCCAGCGCTAGGCCCGGTCGCGCTCGGCATCATAAGATACCGGAAATTGCCCCGGACTGCTGATTAGCTTGAGTCACACCTGCCGCTTGTAGCAAGACTCACACGTTGCTGCTGCCCATACGGTACCCATGCCTCGGAGGACGATGTCCAGGGGCAGATGAGGTGCTGTGAGACCCAGTGCGATTGACACAAGGCTGTCACCAGTCCTGAACTTAAGCGCGGACCCGAATGGAGCTCGCTTCAACTCACCAGTCCGCACAGAACCAACACCAAGCCTGCGCCATGTCTGCCGCAGCAAAAGCCAGCTCGTTAAACCACGATTTCCAAGCGTCGTCAGGCTGGATTTCTGGAGCCGCCTGCTTCAGCTTGATCACTTGAGCAGCCCGCATCTGGGTATGCTGAGGTCGTTGTGTCCCATTCGGCGGTATGTCCGGGAGTGACAGCGGCGGCAGCGCACGCCGTGCTGTGATGTATGCTTTGATTTCGGCATTGTACCGCTCCTGTAACATCGTACGGGCGGACTCGGGTGCATAGATGCGCTCGACGAGCATCTTGAGGCAGTTTTCCATCTCCGCTTCAAACAGACCATTCGCCATGACGCCGCGGAAAAGCCAAGTCATCCGCGCGCAGAGCGAGAGAATATCGGTAGACACCACGACCTATCTGTCAGCATATCCGAGGACTGAGACGGAGGACCGAGACGAGGAGATACCAACCTCTTCAAGATGGAAATCTGGGCAATCTGACGGTTCCAGCGTTGGCGTGACAACTCGCAGACATCCCGCTAGACACCGCGCGAGAATCTCGACCAGCCTGTGAAATGGAATGGAACCGTCACCGCAAGCTTGCAGCAGCTCGGCACAATACCGACCGTACTCGCCAACTCTGTCAACGGCCGGGGAGGGACGGTAGTTGAGTATACGGTACAACACGGGCTGCCACCTGGTCGCTTGGTCGAAACTTGTCTGGAATTTTGAGAGGAGACAATAATTGAAAATGTGCGAGAAAAGCTGCTCATAAGCGTCTATACCGACCGGCAATTGGTGTCTGGACTAACTTCAGACCGCTCATCAACAGCAGCAATCTGCGGTGCTTCGTCCAACGTAGCTCCCGTCATCTCATTCCCGTCGCCCATATCGAAGTCGTCACCAGCGGCAAGATCAGCAGCAGGGGCGGGAGAAGGGCTCTGAGGGTCTGGCCGCTCATCAACGCGTAGTCTGCGCGAGGGCGAGTCTTGTGGTGATCGCCTCGATGGTGAAGGTGACGGACTTCCTCGAGGCGCTACCGATTCTGTGCGCTGTCGTTTCACCCTTGTAACCCTGGGTGAGGCATTGAACGCATTATTGAAGGCCGTGAACTTCGGCTGAGGGATGATGATCGGCTCAGGCGGAGGCAGCATCGCCCGGCCTGAGAGTGAGCGGCGATGCGGGAACATTGGGAAATTCGGCACAACGCACCTTTGCTCTTCCCCGCTGTCCGCTGCAGGAAAGACTCTTCCATAGCCTTGCCCCGAGGGGATACGAATTTGCTGGGACTCCCCGGCGGTCTCTGACTACCCGTATCATGCCGTCGCTTGATTGCTGAGCTGAGAACGGCGTGATTCTGGTGTCAGCCAAGGCGCAGCCGAGGACAGCCGGATGAACAAACTGAGAAGACTGCCTGTGTCTTGACATTTTCTAACTGTCTCGCCGTATCTCGTTCTTTCTCCTTGGCCTTGAGCGCCATGTCGTCCATTGCCGCCTGCAACTTCTCCAATCTCGCTTTGTGCTCCTGCTCCATCTGCGCATGAGCACATTGATCCCGAAGGGCTATCCGGCCGGACTCACAGTCTGCATTCTCCGGCGGACGGAGCTCGCAGCGCCCTCGGATGTGAACACCTTGTTTCTCTCCTCCTCGTACTTCTTCTTCCAGTCCACTCCATCATCATCCAGAGGTCCCCGCTCACCAAAATCATCCCTCATCGCCGCATCATTCTCCTTCTTCTCTCTCCCCTCTGCTCTACGCCTCTCCTCATCCAGCTCCCGCTTTACCGTCGCGAGCTCTTTCTCCAACGCCTCCTTCGCCCGCTGTATACTGTCCGCCTCAAGTGCCGCCTTGCGCGCGAGAGAACCCTGCGAAGCGGGAGGAGTTGCCTGGGATGACTCGGCCGGGATGGTTGCAAGCTGCGGGCTCATTGCTCTCGAAGAGTAGTGTATGGGTTTCGACATGGGATGATGTCCCGCAGAGATCGAACGCGACAAAGTTCTGCCACTCGGGCTCGGAAATCGCTGGGAAGAGTTGTGCTGTTGTTGAAGTTGTTGGACCGGACCAGAAGTGGCTTTGGTCATCTGGCGGACAGTGCTAGGTCCTGGACCTGCTGCAGCTGGTCCAGCCGCTCTATCCGCGGGACTATCGAGCTGCATGGCCGCCATCATAGCTCTCCGCCTTGCCTCGGCCCCAGCCGCCAGGCTTGCCGCGTCCTCCTGCCTCCTGGTTGCCGGGAGGGAGATACTTGGCTTCGCGTGCTTGTCGACAACGTCCGGCGTGGGTACATGTCGATACGTCCCATTCGGATTCATCTCCACCATCGGCGGCTCGTCCTCGTCCTCGTCTTCCTCTACCACTTTCTGGCCGCGTGGCCTCCCGTTGGTGGTGTTTGAGCGCCCTCCGGTACCCCAGTACTGCTGCCGGTCGTCCACCAGAGCGATGTACCGCTCCGCGTCTTCTTGTCTCTTGCCGCCGTGCTCCCAACCGAAGCCACCCGCACCGGCTCGAGGTTCAGTATTCAGAGGGCCAGTGTCTCGCGGCGCAGGCCGAGTGCGATGAGGTATCATTGGGCGAGACGGTCCGGCTTGAGGCGTACTTGGGCGGGAATTGCTCGCCTGAGAAGGTCGGTTTGCTGGACGCGCAAGCACATGATGCGTCGAAGATACAACTTTCGGCTTCCGTTGAGGCAGGTGAGGCGGAGAGGGCTGATGCTGGTGCTTAGGCGCTTGTGATGCGCTAATGACCGAGTCGATCTGCTGCAAGGCATCAGCGTCGAAGTTTGAAAACAAGTCGTCGTCGAACTCGTCTCCTTCGTCGGATCCAGCCATTTTGCTGTCCACAGCGATCGTGCAATATCGGCTTCAGAGTCGATAATGTACGAGATCGCAGCTTTAGACGTTATGCTACGTATGTATGGCGGAGTGTGAGAGCATGATGTGTATAGGTAGTAGTAGTAGCGTCATGCTCAAATGAAAGTCCAGTCACCTGTGTGGAAAAGCACGACGCGTGCAGGCGAGCGTGCATGCCTCCACCTAGCCGGCACAGCGAGCGGGATCAAATCTGGCGCGCCTGTGAGCTTACTTCGGCTGGATCGCCTATTGGGGACTGCGAGAAGTCGTAGGAGATGGCCGAGGGAGCAGGCATGATGCCCGATGGTGTGTGTGTCTTTCTTGCGGAGTTCAGCTGCGGCTTTCAGAATAGAAATTGCCTTCATGGGTTTATCCAGCTCTCTCTTTTCATACTCTACACCTGCTGCATCTAGCCCTTCCCCTTGAACACTCCTATTGCCCTCCCACAAGCATGTTCAAGAAGCTCTCCTCCGCAATCAGCTCCGTCGCGGGTACGCCCGACCCAAAACCGCTCCCGTCACATAGGGGCGAGGCGCGAGCCAAGGCTTACTCGTCGCTCGCGCAAGACCTCGCCGAAGCGGATGTCCCAGTGGACCACTCCGACTGCGCAGCATGCGACCAGCCGTGTCCCGTCAAACCTGGCTCGAGCGGATACTCTGGCCAGATTGTTGCCGGCGGTGCGTGGGACGGAAAGGACTACGAGGAATACGTCGCCGACAAATACGGTGACCTCGGCGCATACCCCTCGGGCTTCGAACAGGACTGGGACACCGATTTGCCCGGATCCGGAGGGCCTCCTAGGGGTCGAGTCGTAGTCATCTCGACTGGGAAGAGCGATTGGGAGCGCGATCACACCGTATGTCAACATCTCGCATCCTTGGGTCCCTTATCTGATAAGCAGGACGAAAAAGGCAGTTTGGCTCACCAACTCCATAAACACATTGCTAGTCTCAAAACTCCCGAGCCGACCGCCGACAAAGACGCCAAGGGCGTTCAGGCATTTGTGAAGCCCACCACCGACATCTCGAGCTCGAATCTACCTGCCCCAAGCCTTTACTCTTCTTCTTTGATCTCGCAGTCGGATGACCCCGAGGATCAGACGGTTCTGGTCTTCCCGGACTGGAAGGTCGTGCATGAAGTGGAGAACTCCCATGATGGCGCGAAGTGTCTGTATGAGAATGTGCTGAAGGCGGGGGTCGGTCGGGCAGGGACGCACTTGGACGGTGATGCTGCGGACGGTGTCGGCCGCTTGCGCAGCTGGATCTTACCATATCGGGCTATCGTCTTGCTCTGTGAGGCACAACACAGTGCGAGGCTAATTGCAGGCTCGCACAAACGACGAGATAAGCGCTGTCACATTGCGGCGCCCTTGCTGCGATCCGCTCTTATATCGTGCCTGGAAAAACACGACATCTCGATCGACGAGACCGGCGAGTCACTGATCAACCTCGACGGGAAGCCTCTGGAGACGACGGGTGGCACGACACAGGAGCGGGAAGCGGAAGCTGAAAGGCAGCGAAGCGCAATTGAGGGGGTGCACGGCGGCGAAGGTGGTCAGGTTGGAATTTTTAACATCAACCATCTGGGTGGACACCGATACGCTGGTGTCATGCTTGTGAGTGAAGCCTCGCTTAGACGTCGCAGAACCGAAGCTTACCTCAGATCGTCTTCCCGAGTGGAGCCTATCTCAGCTACGGGCGAGTCTCGCCGCAGGAGGTCCCTCGTGTGGTGGAGGAGACGATATTGAAGGGCAGGATCGTGCCCGGCCTGCTGAGAAGCGCGGCGGGAGTGGCCAGAGAGGGGGATGACTCTGGGAAAGGTTTCTTGGGCTGGTAGCTCCGTGACCATCCTAGCGCACTACATAGACATGCATTGTCCACGATTTGGATGCACACTGCTGCGCAGGTGGTGGGTGAATGGCAATATGCGAAGTACGTGATGAGCGACCTGGATAGAGTGTCTTCGGATCATCCCAACGCACCTCGAGATCTCCGGCTCCACACACTTCACAATCGCGATCTCGACTTCTCACTTTTGCGCCCCAACTGCCGCCGAACATTGAATGGACGGTCGAAGGACTAATCCGTGCCAGATGGTGCCTGACTTGGCCAAGTTGTACCACATCTCCGGATCCGCCCGAACTCACGAACGTGCGTATCAAGGCGAGGAGCTCATCAGCGATCTCTTGGCACGGCAATAAGACAATTATGATTGGCGGATTAGGCGGGCATGCCGTGACGAAGGCATAGGTATAAGATGGCCAAGCATCTCTCGAACAACCTCCAAAGAATCAACAATTCTGTCACGGACCACACACCGGGTGTGAAGGCTCTCCGCAGGCTCGCCGTTCACAGGTTCAGCGACAGCGCGACCGACGCCCTTCGGAATGTTCCAAAAGCTCTCAACGGCCGTCGCGTCCATTACTCCCAGCCCCACACCCCAGCTGCTTACATCTCATCGTGACCCCACCCGGGTACGAGCATACGCGTCAATCGCGCAAGACCTGGAAAAGGCACGCGTGCCGGTCGATCACTCGGATTGTGCGGCCTGTGATCTTCCTTGCCCCGTTGACGACTCGGCGAAGAAGAACGGATACACAGGCAAGCTCAACGCCGGCGCTGCATGGGACGGCAAGACATACGAGCAGTATGTGGTGGACGAGTATGGTGACATGGGTGTCCTGCCTTCGGCCTTCGAGCAGGACTGGGAGAGCGAGTTGATGGGATCGGGCCATCCCCCGCCCGAGGGGCG